>JAAGKR010001183.1:76010-137662 GCA_011419295.1 Clarias macrocephalus
CACTGCTGGCGTGCCTGGACGTCCTTCAGACAAAATTGACCTGAGGATGTTTCCGGTTCACTCCTATTTATAACCTGCAGGTGCACCTTATTCGGTGACGTCATGCCTGGCACAGGTTATAAGCCGAAGGTATTCGGCGGGTTTGACATGCACAGGCTTCACAACCGGGCAACAAAGAGATGTTCCCATAGCGTTTTCACGCAGCATCTCGTTCCCGCTTTATCAGGGAACAGGGTTACAGCCAAGTAACCCGAGACGAACTCACCAAATGTTCATATTATTATTATTATTATTATTATTATTATTGGTCATAAAACAGCTATGTGAAAGCAACTCCCATTTATGAAAGATGTAGGCCAGTGTGCTCATCTGGACCTTTGCTGCTGATGGTTTTTTTTTTTTTTTTTTTTTTTTTTCTGTACCCTTCACCATGGCTTGGTTTGTGCTGTAACATGCACTGTGGGACCTTATATAGACAGGTGTGTTGAAATAATGTCCAATCAACTGAATTCTCCACAGGTGGCCTCCAATCAGGTTGTAGAAACATCTCAAGGATGATCAGTGGGAAGAGAATGCACATGAGCTCAATTTTGACTGTTATGGTAAATGCTGTGAATGCCAATGTACATGTGATTATTTATTTATTTATTTTATTTTAATATCACAATATTTGCAAGGATTTCAAACAAATGTTTCAACGTTGTCATGATGGTGTTAGGAACCACCACTGGAGGGCACTGTTTGTTTTTGTATGTTTTGGAGTATTTGTTGGTCGACTCGTTTTCCCAGAAGGCACCTCGGTCAGGTGATTAGAGGGCTCACCTGAACGGAGGTGGCTCATTAAACACCTTATAAATAGCAGTTTGTTCTGGGTCGAGCATTATCACAGTCAAGTGGGTATTCCGTTTTGTTTGGTTTTGTTTAGTTTCTTTAAGTTTATATTTTGGTTTGTTTTGTAACCTTGGTTTCAAAAGGGCTCTATTTTTGGTTTTCTTTATATTCTGTGTGTGGATGGAGCTGTCCTGTTTCATGTTTAGTTAGGCAGTGTCTCCTCCTGTGTAAGTATCCCCAGTGTCGGCCTTCTTGTGTAGTTCTTTGTCTGTGGTGTCCCTTATCTGTTTAGATATGTGTAGCCACATGAGTGGTTAGCCGCTAGTAGGCCTAGCCTGCTAGTAGGATTAGCCTCCAGTAGGCTAGCCTCTAGTGGGCTTGATTGCTAGTGGTTCTGGTCGCTAGTAGGTTAGCCGCTAGTTTGGAATAGCCTCATGTGTGCCCTGTCTCTTGTGTTCCGGTCCCCTAGTAAATCAATACTAACCACTAACCCATCCAGTCTCGCCCAGTCTCTCGTCCTGTCTCTAGTCTCTGTGTCACCTGGTCCTCTTTGTGTCTCCTGGTCCTGTCTCTAGTCTGTGTTCTGTCCCATGTCTTGTCCTGTCTTGTCTCTGGTCCCTTTGTGTCTTTAGTTAGCTCCAGCTCCATGTTTCCCTGTGTCAGCGCTCAGTTCCCTGTATTAGTTCCTAGCCTGTGTGTAGCCCTGAGCCCTAGTTTGAGTTTGTTTTGGTACCTTTTGTTTGTTGGTTTCAATGTTTGTTTTGTTTGTAAATAAGACACTTTCTGTTTATAACCCCTCTGCATGTATGCCTGCCCTATATGCCCACTGCTACAACATCAGCCGGTCTGGCCTGTAGTAACAGCCAGACCGTGACAGATGGGGTATTGTTTTTAGAGTTTTGAAAAAAAATAATGATTTCAATCCATTTTGAAATAAGGCTGTAACATGTAAAATGTGGGAAAAGTAAAGGGCTGTAAATACTTTTCGGATGCACTGTATATTACAACAATAGTAATGCTAAAATTATTTGGGTTTTAAGGGCATGTGTGGTTTCTGCATTTAGTTTTTATTTCGCTGTTTTGTTTTTTTCAATCTGTCTTGTACTGTAGTTTAGTGTCTAATGCTATGTTGTATGCTGTGTTCATTTAAACAATTTTTCTTTTTTAAATTCCTCTCAGATGTACAACACTTTGGTCACTGTACTAGAAAAATATTTTAATTGCCTATTACTTATGCCATATAGACTTAAAATAGCCTGTTATTTTGTAGAAACATTTCTATTATAAGATAGAATGGAAATAAACGGATTGGGGAAGCCAATAAATGATCCTTCAGAATCAAAGGGGAATCAACATTGTGAGAACACACTGTACAGGATGTATATTATATTGGCAGGGACGTTTGTGTATAAAATGGAATGGTTGAGAGAAAGAAATCACTTTCACATTTTCCATGTTGAAACTTTTTATTCTATGATACTGTTTTTTTTCTGCAGACGTTTGAGTTATTAGTATTTATAGTCTTAAGGATTGGCTTTTAAACATGGAATGGGTTGCTTAATACATTACTTTAGTTACATATTAAACACTCTGTACATTAATAAATGACCACATTTTATTAAAAGAACACAGAGTCAGTGATGCATAAAGTGAAAACCTATCACTCTTTTATTCAAACCAGAAAACAAACAAACCACAAACTCACATTGAACTTATGTTTCCTTTCTTTCATATTATTTGTAACATGACTATGCAACATATTTTATTAGAAAACAATTATATTGTTTGCTAACTGCAAATAAATTAATGGCATCCCAAAAACACACTTAGTCCTCTCATTTAAAACAGAGATAAAACATGTCCATCATTGCAGATTAGTCACTGCGGTTTCAGCTTTATAACTTATTAATGCAGTTACTTTACCTGCAATGAAGAGCTTGAGAGTCGTAAATCTATCCATTACTGGAGCGCTGCCTGGAGACAACAAGAAATAAAATGATGCATTACACATGCTAAAAGCGTCCCATTGGATTTTATTCAAAGCAAAACAACTGAAAGTGCCTTAAAGATGAAAAAAAAAAAAAGGAAGCAAGCTGTTGAGTTTAATGTTTGAAGGTCCTGCAAAAATTCTGTTTCTATTCATATAATTGTGTAATTAAACATAGTGTAGGGTGTTAAGATACAGTAAATCACCAGTGAATAATCTTACCTGGATACTGTAGATACTCTGTACAGGGAAACTATTCACAATCACAAACTCTGTTGCTCATCCTACAGTAATACTCGTATTCACAGATCATCTGTACTCTTTAAAATCTGCCTACTGCAACTGTTTATAATCCCCTGATACAGTAACACCAAAAAGAGGATGTTGTTAACTAAACAAAGTGACACTCTAACACTATGACAATCGCTCAAACCAGATACCACAAAGCAGCAATGTTAAAAAGATCATTCACAAGCACAGTCCAACCCAGAAAAAGATGACAAGTGGCTTCAGTGTTGTGCTGTTCACTTGCTCGTGGAGATGGGCGTGAACTAGTTCATTAGTCAAGAGTGTTAATACTAAATGAATAGCTCAGCCCATTTTAAGGCTTCTCCACATTATGGTGATCTAAACCAAGTTACATTAACTTAAAACTAGATTAATAAGTCTTAAACAGACATTTTACTAACTAAGTACCTCATAGTACCATCTTAGATGTTTTAAGACTATTGTAATGACTATGTCCCACATTGCAATTAAATGATTTTTATAATGATTTTTTTTACTTTATTCTCTTACAGATTATTAGTTTTCTTAGTTTCAGTTAACCCCAGCAACTTCCTCTTTTCTTTAAATGTTGTCATCTGTCATATGTAGTTTTACTTCTAAAATATGATTAATGGTTTAAAAAAAAGGATTCCACCGAAAGTAAGTAAGCAGAACAAAGCCGAACAAGCAGAATAAGCCCACTGCAGTCTTTTCTGTGAACATTCAGCGCCTGATCCTTGGAAACCGACAGATAGCTCGTCACCAACTTGCCAAAGAGATGCAGCTGTCTGTGGGAACTGCACACACAATCATTTACCACTTGTGCATTACAGGAACTTACCTGGGAGTTATTGTCACATTCCTCATACAGTCCTGACCTCTCTCCAACCCATTTACAAATGTTAGGACCATTAATGAAATTCCTGGCCAGTGTTTCAGACGTCTGATCATGTCTCTGGCGTACTGAGAAAACTTTGTACCTTGATGGTATTCAAGCACATGAACAATGAACTTTTTTAAATGTAACGAGTAGTCTAACGCGTTCGGTCTGCCATTCAAGTACTCAGTTACTTAGTTATTTTTTCAAAAATGTAATCCGTTATTTTACAAACAATTTACATAATCCGTGAGCCAGACAGCAGTTATTCCCAATCTATTAGTGTGTGTGGGTGTATGTGAAAGTCGTCTTACAAGCCCCGCCTCCCCTCTGTTATTCCTGCTGTTATACCCCTATCTCACCTATGCGGTTTGACTATGTGAGGATCGATGCACAGAAAGATGGAAACCTAATCACAGCCGCGAAACTCACGGTGAATCGCGATGAACTGTACTTACCGCGCGAAACCGCGTAGGTTAGATAGGGGTATTAGTAGTTAATAGATTATGGGCCAAACTTCGCTGAATGATGATGGTAGAATAATAAAGGTCTTGAATAAAAACAACATGCATGACGAAGCACAAAGGAGTTTTCATTTTCTGCATTGGAAAAGTACTCGAACTAGTTACTTTTATCAGAAAGTAACGCTGTAATGTAACTGATTACTTTTTGAAGACAGTCATTTTGTAAAGTAATTAGTTACTTTAAAAATAATGTCCCCCAACACTGCTAATGAAAGGCTGGGATACGTGCATTAGTGCAGCAGAGGATGATATAAAGAAGCAAAGTAGTTTTAACTCTGAGAACTCTGAGTTATCCTGAATGCAATTCTTACTACTGCTTCATTACAATGTACCAATAATGTAAAACCTATTTCTACTGTAAGATATACTGACATCTTTTAAATGGCAGGATTTTTGCCATGGTTAGTCCTTACTGTATGTGATCAGTTCAGTTTCATATTTCACAAATGATTGTCACGTGATTTAGAAATCTATTATTCTCATAAACATGACTCTCCACAAACATATTTACTATTTCACACAGAAATATTTTATTATTTATATTTAAGCTGCATTTACAAACGGCTATTTGTGAACAGCCCTGCATTTGTATGTAGACTTTTTTGACTTCTCTGATGCGGTTAGACTCACAAATGCGTTTTTTTCCCAACAACATTCTCTGCAGCGTACCAGACGTCTCCTATAATTTCATCCAGTTATATAACCGTAAATTTCGTATGAAAGTAACCAATATCACATTACACCACAAATACACTTATGAATTGTAGGCATTTGATTGTGAAACTCACCACTGATCTGACTCCTACCAAAAGTCATCCAAGGAAGGAGAAACAGTGAATTGGTGACAATGTTACGGCCTCTTTCAACATACAGTATGTGGCCTGCTTCACTGCAAAAACAGTTTCGAAATGGTTTGAGAAACATCACAGAGTGTTTAAGGCATTGTCTTGGCCTTCAAATTCCCCAGACCTCAATCTGATCGAGCATCTGTGGGACGTGTTGAAAAACAAGCTCGATCCAAGACTTTCTGAATCTTCCGAATTTTCAGAATCTTCTGCAAACATCTTGGTCCCAGATTCCAAAGACGACTTTCAGAGGTCTTGTGGAGTTAATACCTTAAAATCCAAGAGCTGTTTTGGTGACTCAAAGAGAACCTACACAATATTATCCAGGTGGTTTTAATGTTATGGCTTTACTACTGTATGTTATATACCTGGTGAAAAACAGATCCAAATAGCTGAAGACTCAGATCTGGTCTGCAGTGGATGTTATGTGGAATTGCGGGAGGTAAAACTGTTCTGAATCACATGCGGGTCAGAGTCGTCTGCAATCTGGGAGATAAGCTGGAGCTCTACAAATTTTAGGATGATTGCACAATTGCGGTACAATTTGCTACCAATGGTCCACCCACTCTAAGGCTGGCAGAGCGATTTCTCATAAAACCTCGACACAGAAATAGTTTGAGCACCCACCTCGACTATGCAGTTCTTAGTCCTTACATCATTAAAAGTTTTCTTTTCCCCGTCATCCTGCTTGTCTTCCCTGCATAGAGGTCCAGTATAATATTAGGAGACGACATAGGGTCATTTATGCCAAGTATGAGCGGATTGATACAAAAAATCTGACAATACTTTGAATCCCGAAGGTTTTAAGGATCAATCCTCCTCATATTAAAAAATGGGTAACAAACACTGCCTTTAAAGATTAATATTATTTATTTTTGTTAGTTGTTGTTTAGGATAGGAACTACTTTCTCTCCGCACTGTCTATAACTTACAGAGAGAAACAGAAACTCCCCTGTCAGTTGCACAATATCAGGAAGTTGTTCCAAGGAATTCGTGTCAAGGAAAATCTGCAAAGGGAAATGCCTGAGTGAAGCAGAGTTCTTTAATGCAGGACTATTAGAAAGGAAAGTGCTATCTGTCATGTGATAAGACTGTTTATGAACCTGTTATGATTTTTTTTTACTCAAATTTTATTCATAATTTTGATTTGACATCAGGGTACCTTAATAAGTAGAATTTCAGTTTTTAGTATATGTAATGAATAACTTCTAAAAAGGGTACTAATATAAATAAATGTGTTGAACATACTATAGTCTGATAGAACATGTGCTTAGTAGTAACTGATATTGAAAATAAAAACTTTATTTAAGTTTATCCATATTTGCCTTTTTTTTTTTTTTTTTTTTACAAATGTAAGTATAAACAGCTAAAAGTCCCTGGCACAAGTACCAAGATCAAATAAGTAGGGAGGGTGGTGTTAGTAAGTGCATCTACTGTAAAACGTGTGCCACATCTAAATAATCAGACAGCTTAAAGAGGGGAGAATTTTCATTTTATTTAATTATTATTTATTAAATGCATGTATTATTATAATTATTATAATAATTATTTTTATTTTTATTGATAGTAATACTGCAATATCATTTGTATTGATTTATTATCTTCCCTGCCTTGCTCATGCCTTGCCTTATTTCTGATAATTACACTGATAATTCTACCTGCATACATTTGTACTGTCAACACTAATGAAGTAAACACACACACACACACACACACACACGCACACATTTAACTGTGAAGTCAAAAACAGTGACACTAGACAAAATTACTGAAGAAAGAAAACAAGAAGATGGTACAGTAATAATAATAATAATAATAATAATAATAATAATAATAATAAATTAAGAAAATACAGTCATTATTGATACAAAAGAAGAGAAAAAGGAAAGGAAAAATAAAGATATTGAATATAAAGTGGGACTGTACAGTATGTATTTCCCTCTTTGGATAATACTGTGTCTTAATGCTTCAGCTGGTACAGTCTGTAAATGCAACTGAATATAGATTTTTTTTTCAATAGATTCCAGAGAGACAATCTCTCTGCAATCTATAATAGTAATTGTAATAGTGTAATAGTGTTGTAATAGTGCAGATCTGTTCAGCACTATTACAACTGTTTCAAGACACCTTTACCCAGCTATGACAACTCAATGACAACCTTAATATGCCACAAAATGTTCTACCAAAAGCTGTGCTGATCCTCTCACCTGTGTTTTTATTATTACTATTAGACCATTAGAAGTTTTAATCTCAAGGTCACAACATATTTGTCAAAATGCATTCAGAATCAGATGCCCCAGCGTTCCGAGGTTGGTGCATATTGCATTACTACATTATGTTGACATTCGATGCCGCAGCGCCCACACAAGAATCACCAGATACAAATAGCAGTTCTCTTGTTTCCTAGCAATGATTGGGAAATGCAAGATTCCCAATTAGCATATCCTGTTTCTCAAACTAGCAACTGGTTACCAGAAAAATCTGAAGAACTAATTTTTTTTTTTTCCAATTTAGTACAAAGAGTACCATGGAAGATACTGAATATAGAATCTGATGAAACAATATCAGTATAAGTCATGACCTTATCAAAGTGTACCAAGTGGCAGTGTATTAAGTGACAAAGGCAAAAAGAGAAGTAGCAACGCTGCCAACTTATAGAATTACTCATCTTCACATGATCTCACACGCACTTCCAATTTCTCATGCTTTCATACTTCATTCAAAACTATTATCTGTGGAAGACATAAAACAAAATCATTGAGCTCCAGCCTGGCAAGTCAGCTATAAACGGCTTTTATTCTGACGTCAAATGCGTGGTGATAGTGCCATATGATTGGTCAACACTACACAGACGTTTCGAGGCCGAAGCGCTCCAGCATGATGCTCTGCCCCTATAGACATAATATTCACATAATCTGGTTAGAATTAACCTTCAGCCCTTAGATTCTCAGGCCTAAATGAATTGCTATGACTGTTTTACATGGTGCAGATTATTAATGAAGACCTGCTATTTCAGTACAACTATTTTCTTAATAAAAAGAAACTGATGTTTAAGGTAAAATTAAACAGAAGAATAATTTGGTGACTTTGGTGATGTACAATGAAGTACAATGCAGTTTAAATGCAGATGGAAAGCAGTTGCATTAAAATATGATTCTGTGACTTTGTAGTTCATTGCTAAAATGGCAATATATTAAGGTAATTAACTGCAGTAACTGTCGTTATCCAGTACTGAAGTCCTGCAGTCCTGTCCTGTACTGCAGTAGCTGTTATACTAACTAGGTTATTCTATTATTATTATTTACATCTTTATGGAAAATGTCTATTTTCTGAAGTTATTGTAATAATAATGTATGGTATTGATATATGGCATGGACTATGGACTATTATTATTGTTTGTTCCTGACAAATACCATAAACATTCTGTGCTAAGGATGCATAGTATGCTGATTATTAAGTACAGGTTACTGGGATAAAACACTCAGCCAGGAGACTTGAAATGTATATGGTATGGTACAGCTTTTGAACATGTGTGATGCCATCATAATTACTGTCCATCACAATGTAATCTATTCCATGTGAATGTATATCATGTTCATTGTTTGATTCAAGAGCCATAGGGTTCGACTAAATGTCAAATTTCATTAAAAGGATGTAATGAGTGGCTCAGCTGTTGTTTGTGATTCTGAATCCTTGGTTTATTAAAGAATGCCAGCGTCATCTTATTTTCAGGCAAAAGCCAACAGAAACCAAAGATGGATGCGGGTTAAATCAAACATCTTATGTGCAAGAAAAAACAATAACATTTTCCTCTTCTACTCTTCCATTGTAAAATTGGAAAGTGCCATATGATTGGTCTTCGTCAACCAATAAGACTGTAAGAGCACATCTAATCCTCATGGCACTCAATGCAGTTGGGTAGCTTGTGCATGCGTGGTACAGTTCTGGACTGTGCCCACTGACCAAAAATGATAACACGTAAATGCGGAAACACAGTAACGGTTTAACTGTAGGCTGTATAAGTGCAAGTTGATGTCTTAATGTATAACCCCACACAATGTGAGAGGTGTTAAGAAGTGGATAAAATGGTTTGGCTGTAAACTTCCTGTTTGTGCCTATAGTCGACTGTCAGCCCTTAGATGAGAGAGAAGATCGAGATGAGGGCTGTTTTCTGTGTTTCTCTTATCACCTAATGCCGAATAAGCACTTTCGCTTCCCCTTTCTGCATTTTAATTATGTTCTATCCTGAAACTAACAAAAAACGAAGAATAAGACAAATATCCATTAAGAGTTGCATAGAAAACACATTGGAATATATATAATCAACCAGAAGTTCCAGGCCACCGCCTCAGAAAAAAAGGGGCAAAAAGGGACAAACCAAAACCCCCATTTGACAGACTCAGGAGTGGTGGCGCATCATTCCACAAGACCTTCATGAAAGAGTCAGCAGACTATATATACAAGTGAGAAAGTGATGTAATGCAGTGAGCGCGAACTACTATTCATCTTTGATCTTTGAAGCATAGAGCAAGTGGCCATGTAAAGTTGCATGTTTCAGACGACCCTCACAATGTCAGAACACATTCAAATGCAAATACAAAACTCCCCCTTCCCCCTTACGGCTTACTCCAGTCACTCCAGACTATACAGTATTTCGTTTTCTTTCCAAAGAGTTTAATGTGAATAAAACCATAATAGTACCCCGGAAATGCAACATAGTGGTCAAATAATTATTCACTGTTGCACAGCAAAAAAAAACAAAAAAAAAAAAAACATGTGATGATTGCTGCTGTTTAAAGCCTGAAGCGTGAGAATTTATGTGACGAGCCATGTTCTAAGGGAAATGTTCTGTTGGACACGAGCATGCATCAGTGCATCACTCCACCCAAACAACACAGCAATCAGCACTTACTTGCACCTGAATAGAGTCATTCATATAAAACTTGCATGTGAATGGAGCGCTAAGCACGGAGGACAGAGCTCCGGCACGTGAGGAGATGAGAATCTGACATACATCGTTTTTCGGTTTTTAACATTAATTTAATAGCAAACATGTATTTGGCAATAAACTTTTTGGAAAGAAGACTTAATAATTTCACCACCACTAAAATGGAATCTGTCTGTTTATTCATTCAAGTTCAAATCAGCGCGTGTGTGCTTTGACATGTCTAACTGGATTGTAGAAATGTAGGTTTTAAAAATGTTTTCATTATTTATTAAAGAAAATTATGATGAACGTATGTATTTCATTCTTATCACAAAACACCAGCACTGATTACTGGCATTGGTCAGTAGCAAGTCCTGACAATGTTTGAATTTTCATTTCAGTTAATTAAACTACTACAAGTTAAAAGAATACAAAGTACAAGATGACACAGAACCCTTTAAACACGCATACATAGATTTTCTAATTAAACATAATAAAATATAATGGCTCACTGTAATAACATTCACTTTGCTTCAGTTCGATGCAAATAAAAAAACGCCTGCATTTAATTATAATTCTGATTTTGTACTGTAATTTTTGTATTTTAGTACACTTATACTATGATTATGCATTCATTTAATTACAATGTTTAACTTAATTTTTTTTTTTGCTGTCATGTGCTCAATGCAAATCTCAAGGCAGAGAGAATGAACTAAGGCCTGATGTCTCAGTCTATGGTTATAGCGCCACCTAGCAATGTAAAACCGGCAAACGCAAAACGCTAATGCCGTCACCGGGTGCCCCAACAGTGGAATTCTGGTTGAGTAACAACTGTATTTGTTCTGTCCCTTGTTATTTCAAGACTGAATTACCGCGACTCACTCCTAGTATAGTAGGTCTCCTACTACACCCCCCCCCCCCCCCCCCAGTCCTTCAACACTGCTCGGTTGGTCCCATAATCTCTCAGAGATCGAGAAAGACATCCGTCTACACTCTTTTCTGTTCTGGCACCTAGCTAGCCGTACAGCTGAGTCTCTGGCAATCCTTAAAGGACGATTTAAGATATTTAATACTGAGGTTAATCCCCCAACCCCCTCCATTGATGAAAACTTAAGCACTTTTTTTTGTAAGTTGCTTTGAAAAAGAATGTCTGCCAAATGTCTAAATGTAAATGTAAGATGGCTAGAATAAATGCTTTATCATAGCTGCCCTTAATCAGCACAATTTTCTGTGCAACAGGTGCACATTAGTGACATCACTGACATTGTTCATACATGCAGTACTAATCTGCAAGAAATCAGTGCAAGAGCAGAAAGCCCCAGAATTATCCTCAGATGAACGAGAACACAAAACACTTCACAGGTTCACAGCAGCAGATGCAGGAAGGCTTGATCAGTTTAAGCGATACTATCTATACTAGTCATCAGATTCCATTAAATCCATTATGCCATGTTTAAAATCAATACACCAGTCGCTGCATTTGTGTATATGCCAGATGACTGATTTGTGTATCACTATTCAGAATGTGAAAGCCTTTAAAAACACAGATTAAACAAAACTCTTTTCTGTCTTTGCTGCTACTTACAAGGAATATTTACTCCTTACAGTTTCTCCCCCAATTATCTCAACTCATTACCTCATCACCACAAAGTATTGAAATGTGTCATTTACACATGCACTTTATGTTGTCTCTTTTGTATAGAACTTTAAAAACTCTAGTTTTCTGTTAATTTAAAAATTTCAAAAATCTGCCTTGGCTCAGCTTGTCAGCTAATTAGGTTTCTTAGTTAGGTCGCTTTTGTTAATCTATATTGTATGTATCACCTTAGTCCTGAAAGAATGTTGTTTCATTTCACTGTTTACTAAACTGTATATGGTTGAAATGACCAGAAAGGCCTACTTGACTTGACTTGACTTGACTTGACTTGAGAAGCTACCAACTGCAGTAAATCATTATTATTAACAAGAAGTTTAGAGCTTGGGCTCAGCAAATTTAAAGACATTTCAGAACTTTCAGCGCCAACAAATTAAGGGGGGGGGTTTATGTATGTTTTAACCCTGTTAACAACCTTAACAACCTTTATGCTGTGCCTTTTGTGCTAATTTTGCTTTCACACTTCTCTTCACACTTTTTTTCAATGATCATGCTTGTATGTTTCATAAACTTTGACGTCTCGCTTGCGCATTGCTTCTTTTAGCATCACATGATTGAAGTTGCCAGAAGCATAAAGGTTGAAGCAACCTTTTATTTTCATGCAACACACATCTGGAAGGCATTACTATTTTAAATTTAGCAGCTTGCATCTATCATTCTCTCGTGATAAAAATGATCAGAAAAACAACAGTGATCAGAAAGTGATCATGTCAGCATAAGAAGGTGATGCACTGTATGAGGGTTAATCCCATTACTAAACTAGTAAGGTATATAGAGCATTATTAGAGTTATGTTCCAGCACTACTCTTTGTTTTCCCTAAATAACACACAATTCTAATATGTACATGACCAAACATACAGCTTACATACTGGTGTTGCAGTTAGAGACCACTTACTTTTTACTCCACTGTGCTGTGTAAATTGGTTATAATTGCAATAGACGATGTTTTGACATATGATCCATGTAGGTACATGAACATATTACATATTTAGAACTGTACAAGGTGCACACAGCTGGACTGTCTTCTTCTCAAAAGGTGTGCAACCAGGGAGCACAGAACTAAAGAAAGTTAAACTCCACAATCAGCAATGACAAGAAATCCAGAGGCAGCAACATTAAGAAAAGCTCAAGTGTCCGAGCCCACGAGAATCAAGGAGCAGATAAGAAATGCTGTGTGTGAATGTGTGTGTAATCCTTGTAGTGTAATAATGTTTTCTCCCCCTTGTGGCCATAATGACATGAAGCATTATTTAACACAGACATGATGCACAGATGGACATATAATTGTAGACAATTGTGTGATATAGTAGCCAGAAAATCTTTTACAAAAATATGAAAAATGTAATATTAATCACTGCACTGCACAATTTAAAATTAATGTACTGTCAGTGTTTAAATGCTGGTTTGATGTCATCGATTATAAAATATGTAAAAAAAAAAAAAAAAATTTTTAAGTGGTAACACCTGAGATTAAGCTTCCTCTTTCTTTCTTTGCACATACCCTTCCTGGTTGTTTTATTTCGTGCTTTTTAGTGTTGTAATTGACACATAATTAAGCAATTAAGACTTATCTATCTGTACAGCTAATGGTCATTTTCTCAAAGCAGCTTGACAAAATTAAAAGATGATATAAATATGTAGGACAAAGTACAAATGTGTATAAATCATACTGATCTGATTGTCCCTGATGAGCAAGCCCAGGGTGACGCCAACAGTGACAAGGAAAAACTCTCTGGAATGGAAATAGGAAGAAATGGTTCCTTGAAAGGAACCAGACTCAACAGGGAACCCATCCTCCCATCCTTTTGTAGTTGATAACAGATAGCAGGGATTGATCTGCAGTCATACTGTGTGTTGGACAGCTGGAAGTTCAGTATAACAGACGATGTGATGCAGAAGGCAGTGGAGATCTGGATTGCTGGAAGCATGGGAGCATTGTGTGTACTGTAGCTCCAAACCATCATGAAGCAGAATCCAGCTGGAGGTGCTCCTTCTCTGGATGCCTCAGGACCCTCGCAAGGTTGTCCTCTGTCTACTGGTGCTGGCACAATCGCCAGGTGCCTCTGGATGGATGGAAAAAGAAAGAACAGGTGGGAAAGAATTAGCATAGTTGCTGTTCATTATAGTAGCATTAGATGAGAGTGTGCATTTAAATGTACTGGAGTAAGAGGTTATGGGATGGATTATGTGTATGGCAGGTTAAAGAGATGTGTCTTAAGTCTGCTTTTAAACTGGGAGACTGTGTCTGAGCCCTGGACATTATTGGTTATAATAGCTAAATATGAAAATGTTCTGCTCCCTTTTGTTGACTTTGATATTCTGGGAACTATGAGAAATCCAGAGTGTTGTGATCGTAAGGAGTGCTGCGGATTGTAACGTGTAAGAAGACTGGCTGGATATATAGAAGCCAAAGCATTTAGGGCCTTGCATGTAAGTAATGCTAGTTTGTAATCTTGAAATTTTCTTGATCTCGTAAGAACACTGGCGGCTGCATTTAGGACTGTAGCTTGTTTCGTGATGATGCAGGACAACTACCTACGGTAGTAATGCATTACAAGAGTCCATTCTGGAGGTCATGAACGCATGAACTAGCTTTTCTGCATCAGATATGTATAAATTGCTCCTTGGCAATATTTCTAAAATGGAAAAGGTTTTTATCTGTTTTTGTAATATTGGAAATATGATGGGTGATGTCGTTAAGGGTTTGAGTTGTAAGGTATGGAACACCGGATGGATCCGGAGCGCCGCAGGCAGCTGGAGCCGGTAGGTGACAGGGTTGATGCAGAGGGGTGATGCGGTAGGGGCTGATGAACCTTGGTGATAATTTCTTTGATTCTGTAATGGAGGTGCAGGTTCTTTGTGGACAGCCACACTTTGTCACCTACGTGGTACAATCGTCCCGGAGGGTGTCGACGGCGATGTTGCGTGGTGTAACGAGTGTTAGCACGTTGGATTGCTTCCTTGGCTAGGACCCACGACCGTCGACACCTGCGGACCAACTGTTGGGCCGCGGGTATCTCAACCTCCGGTTCTTGATGTTCGAACATCAGAGGTTGGAAACCCTGGCATACCTCAAAGGGACTTAACTTGGTGGCGGAGGAAACATGGAGGTTATGGGAAAGTTCAGCCCAGATGAGGTAGGGGGCCCAGGAGCGCTGACGGTTGGCGACGAAGCATCTCAGGTAGCGCTCCAGTTGTTGGTTGGTCCGTTCCGTCTGTCCATTAGTCTGAGGATGGTAACCTGATGAGAGACTGCAGGTGGAATTGATCAGACGACAGAAGGCCTTCCAGAACCGTGCAGTGAACTGGGGCCCCCTGTCCGAGACAATGTCCTTGGGGAACCCATGCACCCATACGTGCTCTAAAATCAGCTCGGCTGTCCTTTTAGCTGACGGGAGTTCGGCGAGGGCCACCAGGTGCACAGCTTTAGAGAACCGATCCACAATGGTCAAGATGGCATTTTTTCCCTCGGAGTCTGGCAGGCCCGTGATGAAGTCGATGGCAATGTGTGTCCAGGGCCGGCGGGGAACAGGAAGCGGTTGGAGTTCCCCGGGTGTTGGTTGATTGATGTCCTTGGCCCTGGCACACACTGGGCACGCCTGAATGAACTCGTCGATGTCCTTGGCCATAGATGACCACCAGAAGGCATGGTGCACGTATTGTAGGGTGCGCTGTGTGCCTGGGTGCAATGATAGAGGGGTGGAATGTCCCCATTGGATGACTTCAGTCCGGGTGTTCTTGGGGACATAGAGTCGTCCAGGCGGCACACCTGCCGGTTCGTTCTCTGCGGCTTGTGCTTGGCGAACCCTCGTCTCCAGTTCCCAGCATAGTGGGGCGATGATCTTGGAGGGGGGAAGAACAGGCGCGGGGTCCGCCCGGGGGACGTCTTTCTTGTGCTGTCAGGAGAGGGCATCAGCCTTGGTGTTCTCCAACCCTGGGCGGTATGATAGGTGGAAATCATAATGTTTAAAGAACAGAGCCCACCGCGCCTGCCTTGGGTTTAGCTGTTTGAGGTTCCGGATGGTATCCAGATGATAAACGGCTCCCTGGCGCCCTGGAGCCAGTGTCGCCATTCCTCCAATGCCCACTTTATGGCCAACAGCTCACGGTCCCCTAGCCCTTATAGCTGGTGAGAGGGGTAAAATTTTTGGGAGAAGAAACTACAAGGGTGTAGCTTCTGGTCTGGACCTCGTTGGGAGAGAACAGCCCCGGCACCAACATCCGAAGCGTCCACCTCCACAACGAACGGTTTGTTTGCATCTGGATGGAGAAGAATCGGGGCGGTGGTGAATCGACGGCAGAGCTTGTGGAAGGCGGAGATGGCGGTAGAGTTGAGTTGGAAGTGATGAGATTATTGCCGAGTCAGAGCGGTTAGTGGTGCTGCAACCGTACTGTAGTCCCGGATAAAGCGACGATAGAAGTTCGCAAACCCAAGAAACCGTTGAAGTTGTCTCAGAGTCTTGGGTAGGGGGCAATGACGTACAACTTCTAGCTTCTGTGGGTCCATGGCCACACCCTGGGACGAGATGACAAACCCCAGGAACGTGGTGGAAGCGCTCGTAAAAAGCGCACTTCTCCAACTTACAGTACAGCTGGTGAGCGAGCAGTCTCTTAAGAACCGCTCTGACGTGTTGAACATGTTCTTCAATGGAGCGAGAGTAGATAAGGATATCATCCAGATAGACGAATACCCATCGGCCCAACATGTCCCGGAGAACGTCATTGATGAAACGTTGAAAAGCTGCTGGTGCATTACAGAAACCAAATGGAATGACTAAACTCTCGTAATGTCCAGTGGGGGTGATGAATGCCGTCTTCCACTCATTGCCCTCTCTGATACGCACCAAGTTGTAGGCACTCCGGAGGTCCAACTTTGTAAAAATGGTGGAACCAGAGAGGGCGTCCAGGGCAGAGTTGGTAAGAGGCAATGGGTGTCGTTTTTTTATGGTGATGTTGGTGAGCCACCGATAGTCGACACAATGACGTAGTTCGCCGAATTTCTTCTTTACAAAGAAAAATCCCGCGGCGTCGGGTGAGGAGTAGGGTCTTATGGTGCCTTGGCGGAGAGCTGAGGATACATACTCCTCCATCGCCCGCGTCTCAGTGGTGGAGAGAGAGTACAGGTGGCCGCGGGGGGGAACAGAACCTGGCTGAAGTTCAATGGCCAGGTCGTAGGGGCGATGAGGAGGAAGGTGGGTGGCGCGTCTTTTGCAGAAGACTTCAGCCAGGTCCCAATAAGCCTCGGGGCTGGCGTTGGTGTCGACATCAGGGGCCTCGGACTCCCTAGAGCACTTCCCAGCTGGTGCCCGCAGACAGAGTTCGAGACAGGTCGGCCCCCATTGGTTCTGAGACCATGAGATGAGAGGATCATGCTGCAGAAGCCAGGGGTGTCCGAGGATGATGGGTGGAGAGGAGATGGAGGTGAGGTGAAATTGGACTGTTTCCTGGTGTTGGTTGATGATGAGGGTTATGGGTCGAGTCTGGGCGATGATGGGGCTGGAGGAGAGGGGCCGACCGTCGACAGATGTAATCCGAACTGGCTGGGATAACGCTTTAGTCTCCAACACTGCATATTTCTAAAAAGAAATATGCAGTGCAATCATTAGCATTAAATTTTTCATATTTTTGTAAATCATTTCCTATTTTCTGGCTACTTTAGCACCCAAATGTCTTCAATTATATGTCCATCTATGCATCATGTCTGTGTTAATAACAGTTGGAGATTTAGAGCTGTGCACGCATGCATTCTCGCCTAAACACCTCTTAAAACTACACTTTGTGACACAACAGTAATATTTCAAACATTTTGCAGGCTTCTGTTTAAGAATAACCAGAGAATAAGAATAAACCAGTTGTTGGGTCAAAATAACCCAACCAGGTGTTCATTTGTATCTCACTACATCTCATTTGACCCGGCGACCCAATAGTGTGTTTAAAGTACCCGAAATAACCCGAAATTTTGACCCAGCATAAACAACCCAACAATGTGTTTACAGAAACATAGTATTTTTTATGTTCTATTCTGAAAGTCTATTTTAAATAACAATAAACAGATACAAGCAGAGATAGGCTATACAACAGTTAATTCTTTGTTCAAATAAAATTGTCAGCTAGTGAACCTGATGAACCCGTCTGTCTAAACAACATTTAACCATTTTTTTTTACTTATTATTGTACAGTAAATATCAATATCTCTGGTTCTGATTTTTCATGTTTGTTGTATAAAGTACTCAGATGTGGAAATTGCCATCATTGTAGCATTTCTTTGATGCAACTTATTGTTATGACATTTTTGACTTAAGCTCTAATTATATTTTAAAATTGCAGAGAAAAAAAAAGTAATTTCACAAATGCGATTTATTTTGCCCCGGCGCGAAACACAGCGGTAATAAGCATTCCCGTTGACTGCCTATTGTATATGATTTTGGGATAAATCACTAGTTGATTTTGCAAGCCTAGACAGACATAAGGGTTTACTAGTTTTGCTTGTTGAATGAAACTAGCACAAAAAAAAAAAAACAGACTGAAATTGCATTGTTGGTTCTATTTTAAACATGGCTTGTTCAACACCTCCAACATCTTAATCACTTAATTACCTCTGCCCAATGAATTATTTGTTTTGTCAATTAATTTCAACTATATTTCTGTCATAACCTGCATAGCTTTTCAATCAATTTTTGCTACATTGGCTTTTCGTGTGGCATCAGACCAGATGGGCTGGCCTTTGGTACCACAGGCATAATGAACCTAGGTTACCTGTGAACCTGTCACAGGTTACTGGTATATACTGACCAGTTAAAGGTTTGGACACACCTTCTAGTTTAATTGTCTTTCTTAGTTAAAAGATTTGGCGAAACATTTTAAGGTACTGTAATTGACAATCAATGTTATTCAATTCACCTGGCAATGATGATAATCTTCAGACTGATTCATGTATATGCAAACATTAAATTAATTGTTGCAAGATTATAGAGTGTAAGTCATCACATTTTGCATGGTGTCTTGCTGTAAGCAATAAATGTTTTCACATATTACAACATAAAATTTGACTTAATTGGGTATTTGACAAACTTTAATAAGAATTGAACATTTTTAGATTTCTAAAGAAGAATTTATTATGCATCATTAGCACATTTTGCAGGTACAGTGGTCCAAGATTCCATTTATTTATTTATTAGAATTTAGGTTTGCGTCCTTCTTTTAATTCCTATTAAAATAAGTCAAAACATTACATTTAATCATTACATTTAACTCTGAAAAGTTATAGACCCTTTTACTGCAAGGTATCCAAAAAAAACATTTTTATAAATAAAAGAATGGTTTTGTCTGTACATTGGTCAGAAATCGCTCTTTCAATCATATCTTTACATTTCTTACATTGGAGGACCTGAAACGAGTCTCCGAAAATGTTCTGTCTGTCTGTCTATCTGTCTGTCTGTCTCTCTCTAGCCAGATTTTGTCACAGAATCATGCAAAATTAACAGGTCAGGATGTATTGAAACTTTGGTAATCCTTAAGTATTTGCCCAAAGTTAAACCTGTGCAATAAATGAAATAAAAATGTTGATGAAAAGTCATGAGCAGTTATGTGCCAGGCTATGTCACAGCATCTAGAGCTTTTTTTTTTTTTCCCCTCAAAGTGATTTTTCATATTTGTTGTATAAAGTACTTGAATGTAGAAATTACCATAACTGTAGTATTTCCTCAATACAATATGTTATGACATTTTTATGACTTAAGCTCTACTTACAATAAAAAAAAAAACTGCAGCAATTGCAGCTGTTTTACAAAATGTCCGTTTGCTCCACCTGGTGGTCATTCCAAGAATGACTTTTGAAATGTGACATTTATTTTGGCTGTTGTTCTGCTGCGGTGGTGAGCGCGGCGATAATAGGAATTCTAAATGACTACCAACTTTTTGAACTATAAAAAAGGCTTAATCTTAGCTAAAATTCTCAGTTGATAGAAACTAGATTTAACCACTGAGTTTATTTGTTTATCAAATTTAAAATCATTATCAAATATTACGCCTAAATTCCTTATAAATGGTTTACAGTAATTTGCTAATGGAGCAAAGTCGCTGCCAGGAGCACACAAGGAATCCATTTTTCCAAAGGCCACAATCTCAGTTTTATTTTCATTTAATTTGAGAAAATTCAGGAGTCATCCATGCTTTAATGTCATCTAAACAAGCTATAAGGGACTTGATGGCATTTTTTTGTTTGTGTTTTTTCTTTAAAGTAATGTCTCTCTCTAGCCAGATTTTGGCACAGAATCATGCAAAATTAGCTGGTCAGTAAAAAACGTTTTTAAAACCTCTGTCCATTTATTCCAATGTTATTGAATGTTATAATTATATCCATAATTGTCATGCCTATATGTGTGCCTATATGTTTTTGACGTGGTGTATTATTGTTAAAAAAATAATACAATTTGATGTCATCATATTGTCCAAAACAAAAAGGGGGGGGGGGGGGGAGGATGTAAACTCTGCACACACACACCACCATCTTGCTAATTACATATGTTTATTAAATTAAGCACTATGTCAAAAAGCTTCGATGCATCAATGCAGTTTGTTGTAAAAGCTTCACTGCTTTTACAGGTCTCAGAAGATTGTGTGCATTTCTTTCTAGACAGATTTTTCTCATAGCATCATGCAAAATTAGCTGGTCAAAATGTTAAGATTTTGATTTCGTAAAGCTGCTTTATGACAATCAGGTAAAAAAAAGTTAAACTTTTGTACTCAAGAAAAAATCCTTGTTACTTCAGTGAAATTTTACTGACGTACAAGTAAAGATACCATTATACAAATCTAATCAAGTAAAAGTGGATCATAAATTTTCAGAGTAAAAGTTACCAAGTTACTTTAACAGCAGGGGTGGGATGAGGCATTCTAGTGTAATTTTAAAAACACAAGCATATAAAGCTCTGTATTTGAGTCGCTATATTACCTACAACAACAACAACAACAAAAAAAAAGACAAAACACAAACACATACCTTCCCTGACTTCCTAAACCAAAAAATAATTCCCTCTTCCCAAAATACGGCAGCCACACCCCTACAACTAGTGAGTGCACAAACATACAGTAAAAATATCTACAAATATATACAAAGAGGCAAGCAACCAAACCAAAGGGGTAATGCAATAATCAAAGCCAATGGTAGACGAAAAGTCAAAACCAGACTACACAATCAAATATCAAAACGCCAAAAACCACAATCCAAAAATTATTTCTCTCCAACACAACCAACACCTCGCCTACACGCCTCCTGTTTCCCGTGTCTCTCTTCGTTTATATACCGTGGCGCTGATTGATGACGTCACTCTCAAGGCGGAAGCGAAGCGACCATGTGGAAGGTCAGGTAGATGACGATGTAGGGACAGTCAGAAAACGTGGATTGGAGTCTGGAGCGGCGCACGACCTGGACACAATACACACACGCGCGGGCACAACAAAGCACAGCAACACAGACAAACACATACACATACAACACAGCGACCAATATCTTCCGGATCCTAACAATGCCCAGGGGTTTGCTTCATAAGAATTTGATGGCATTTCATTCTTGTGTTTTCCCAGTCCATCAAGCAATCAGTGCAGTGATTTCCAGGGTGCACTTTTTTCCCTTACCTGTTGCATTATTTTTGTTATTATTTTTCATTTTATTTTTATAAATGTGATTAAAAACGTAGGGAAGTACAATCAAGCAAAATATACTTAAGTAAAAGTAAAAGAACAGATTTTAAAAACTACTCTAAAAATAGAAGTACACACACACACACACACACACACACACACACACACACACACACACACACACACACACAATACTTATTTACAGTAACGCGAGTAAATGTAATTCATTACTTTCCACCTCTGGTGACAATGTCAGTTGTTAAAGTGCTCTACAAATAAAATAAAATTGAATTGAATTAACAGTTTTGTGGTGGATTGAATAATTGACTTAAAATAAGGTACTCGCTTAATGTGAACGAACACTTGGACCAATAGATATTAATTTAAAAATCTAGTACTGAATATTTTTACAAATATTTACAATTAGAATTAGAGACTAGTTTTCTAGTGGTATAAGTGAATTTTAACACACTGGATGAAACATAATGTTTATCCAATCTACGTTTTTGATTTATCATCTGTGATTCACTCTATGATCACCAAAAAAGACAAAAGAAGTACAACTTAGTGTAAACAAGGCATACTTTACAAAAACTTTATTTCATTGTATTAGTAAGTTAGGTAGAGACGTCTTCAGCACAGAACGACAGGCGGACATGTACGTGGGCTTCAACCGGAAATAAGAATACCCTTTCCCCATCAATAACGGGTACCTCCATTAGTAACAATTTTATTGACCATTAGCTCTGTTCTGTCACATTGTGACGACAGGCTCCTCAGTGCAGGAGTTTATTGCAAACACACACTGTGCACCTACAAGGGGCAGGCCACCCGGGCTGGAGGCTCATCCTCAATCGCACCACTCAGCATCCCCGCAGCCTTTAAAAAGACCTCCACAGCTCCTTCCAGGGAATGAGATCTCAGATAAAGCAAACTTATATTTGTCTTCTGTCTCCCCAGACTTGGGTGCTTCTGAGTCCTGTTCGCCTAGGAGAAAAGTCCACCAGAAGTCCGTTCCATTCATGTGCTCACTCTGCTGTTTCTGTCACGGGTTGGACAGGCTTGGAGGACCCAAATGCAGACACAA
This sequence comes from Clarias macrocephalus, assembly GCA_011419295.1. Taxonomy (NCBI): domain Eukaryota; kingdom Metazoa; phylum Chordata; class Actinopteri; order Siluriformes; family Clariidae; genus Clarias; species Clarias macrocephalus. The sequence continues at coordinate 98,653 of JAAGKR010001183.1, forward strand.
CAGACTGGACTGATTGTTTAAATACTTTAATAAAAAATGTGCTAGAGAAAAGAAAAGAGAAAGGAAGTTGGTGCAATATTCAACATTCGGGACGAAGCCAGTGCTGGGCAGAGGCACGGATTGAAAACAGTTGTAGTCAAAGGAGTTGAAGATCAACGGCGTGTGCCAGGACACCAGGAGGTCGTTGGCCATGATGGCACAGAAAGCTGTACATCCTAATTGAATTGCTCTTGAAACGCGACAGAGCCGTTAGAGCTGTTAGAGTGTGTGTGTGTGTGTGTGTGTGTGTGTGTGTGTGTGTGAGAAGCCGAGAAGAGTGGGTCAGGAGCACGCTGTCCAATGACGCCTGCGCACACACAAAGTGCAGGCTGATGCAGAGAGAGATAGAAAATGGATCTTTAACATTTCTAATGACACTTGCTTTTGCTTTACCTGCACGCACACACAAATATAAGAATTTGCAAGGTGGGGCATTTGCATGCCGAGGTACCACAGTGTTTACAGTATATTTGAGGTTTGGGCAATGTGAAGGTAAATGCTATTAATTCTCAGTTCCGTAATGCAGCAGGGAAGAAAACATTTTCAGATAAACATCTTGTGGTGTTGATTCCTCTTGAATTAAAATGGTAGGTCATAATTAGCATAGATACAGGAATCTCTGATCTAAAAAAAAAAAAAAAAAAGAGAAGACATTCAAATTAAATTATGATTAGAAAGTCTTATAAATGTTTTGTTTTCTTGACCAAAACACATGTATAGTGCATAAAGAGTGTACAAAAATTGATCATAGTCAATAATTTAGTCAAACTTTTTCCCTTCAAGATAAACAATTTAATTATCCAGCCTTAATTAAAAACAGACAGCAAAGAAAATGCCCTCTCTTGCACAAACAATGACAGTGGCATTTTTTTTTCAACTATTTGCCCTGCTAGCCCTGAGAGCAGTCAGATGGGGAAAGAGGGCAGCGCTTCCACGTGGCCTCAGTTAATGTAATAGAGCTCTGAACAATGATTATAATTTATTCATGAGCTCCTATATATGCTCTTCAGGCATACTTTTGATTGACGACTCATGATAACTGGTGATTTGTAATAGTGGTACATCTTGTTGGGCACCATGACGGTGTAATATCATGTAAATCACAAAAGGCCAGGAGACTTTTGATATTCTCTCTAGGAGGATTTTGATATCAAATAAAAGCAGAAATGTTATTTTTCTTAGGTTTACTTTTGAAAAGTAATGTTGTGTTCATTGAAAACTAAGCATTGCAACTGTTTGAGATTTATTTGGCTATCATTAAGGGATTGATGTTGATGTGCAGTGAAATAAGTTTGGGCAATGGAGGCACAGCCATGCCTAAATAGTTGAGCACAGTTTAGTCCGGAGAAAAGTCCAGATTTTACTGTATCCTTCAACATGCTGCTTGGATCTGCCCTGACTTTTAATACACAAAGCCCAGGGAAATATTTAGCCCTTTCTGGACTTTTATGCGTTGCCTGGGAAATTATACATGACTTCATTAAATGAATAATTAAAATAAGGCAACAGTGTGCTACAGTACAAAAGCGTTGAATGACTCAATATACATTCGATTTAGAGATGTGATCGAATAGAAAACATCATCTGAATCTAAGCTATAATTGACATGCTGTAAGTGGTAGCACTTTTTAACAGCTGTTCCTTTCTTTAGGAAAGGGACTTGTAAGGGATTATCTGTTTATAGCTGATATAAACCAAATGACTACAGGAACTAATGACTACATTCCTCAATTTTGACTTTAAATGGAGTTTAAAAGTGTTTTTATAGTGTACTACATTGATAAGAGTACTTTATATTGTAGTCTGTGGTATGAGTAGAATAGAATAAAAGGCCCTGTTATTGGAATAGAATTCATTTTTAGAGCCGTAATTGCGGTCCATGATTATTTTTCCCTAACAGCACGCCAGTCATTTTTGTATGTGGCCCTTTTATTTGGATATAGAGTCTATTGGCATGTGACTTGAATGAGAATGTACCAACTGGAATTAGAATTGAGACATGACCTTCTTTCTCTACACATATGTAGGCTACTGACATCATTAGACAGTGACACACACAGAGGAGATAGTAATCAATATAGGGAAAGTTAAATCAGTGATTTTGTAGATAACTGGGGCAGTGACTTTGTCCGAACAAAGCTAGAGGGAAGCTAAAAGTGAGCATAGTTTGAGAAAAATTCACTGAAAAATTACACATCGACGTGTGTGCGTGAGAGTCAGATAAAAGTCATTTTAAGAATGTGAACTGCCATGATTGTTGCTGGGTTTTATGTTTTCTAGATTCAGTGTTATCTTGCTGAATTGACTGTATTAAACCTTTTTGTATTCAGTTATATAAACTTAACTCAGGATATGTAACAATCAGCTGAGAGGATGAATTTATTTGTTAGAGTAGATCCAAAATATATATTTTTTAAGAATGTGTGTTGACATTTTTAATATTGTTTACCCTTTCTTTATAAGCCCGTTGAACCTGCTGTGTGTTTGCATACAGGTCTTCATCCGAATCTGTATGGTAGTCATGGCACCTTTCCTCACGCTTTGTAGGCTGGGCAATAGTGAGGTCTCCACTTGGCTCTGCATGGCGCCTAAATACACAAATTCATACACATAAAAACATTCCCCTAAAAAAAAATTCTTTGTTCACTGCAAATAACACATCACTTTACCTCTTCTTACAAAGCACGATCACTGCCACAGCAACTATTATGATGATACACACCCCAGCTCCCCCAGCTACCACCAGTGCTGAAGCATTCCCTTGAAGCACAGGGATGAAAAAATCACCTATCTACTATGACATCATTTGTTGTGTTTGATGTCAAAATACACCAATCTGAACAGTACCTTCAAACTGGACAGGTATCTGGGTAAATTCTTGGCCCATAATGTTTGCTGCTGTGCAGGTGACATTGTGGCCCTGAGGTCCAGTCAACTCTGAAACTGTCAAGCTTCCCTTGTGCTGGGTTGTGGTGTTAAATATTGGAAAAAATACAGTTCTGCCATTTACGGTCCAAGAAATGTTAGCATTCGGCTTGGCATCAGCTTGACACTCACACGTTAATATTCCATTCCTAGTGAAGCAAACTGAGCCTGGCAAGATAGATGGAGAATCTAAAAAAAAATAAGATATATAATTATACAAGAATATACTCAACTTACAAAAAAGAAGAAAAGAGGAAATGTAAACATTCTTACTGAGCTGTTGCAGAAGTGACACATTAATCCATAGCAAAAAAATTCAGAGATTGAATATTAAGAAGTCTGAAGAACTAGACACTCTTTCAATTGTCTACCTCTCTTGATCATGCAAAAGGAAAGCAAAGTCTGTTTATAACCATGGGGAGCATAAAAACAACTCAGAACATGCAACATGTCAAATCCTAAGGCAGAACAACAATAACAACGATGGATCCTACAGGTTGATTCACTTGAAAGAGGCCGAGAATATTCTGTAATAACTCTCGCTGACTCATACTGCTCTCCTCTCCCCACAGACAAAGATAATTACAAGGACCCCTGTGCACCACCTCTGCTTCCTCAGCAGGATCTGCATCCGCCCTGTATGACCTGCCAATGTTCAGAACCAGGCGAGGATCACCCCCTTTCAGCCACATTCATGGGCAAGCACCTTCACCCTGTTCCTCGAGCACCGAGAAACAAGTACAAAGAACTACGCCAGCTGGACCTGCACACCTGCCCTTGGCAGCCCCAGAGACTTTAGAGAGTGTGTCTGCTACTTAGCTACATTGAGTAGATGCTGCTGTTTGCACAGCCTTTCCAACAAGCGGAACTCAAGTTTTACAGGTGGGCCTACAATCCACAAACTTTGTTGAGAGCTCAGCTCAACGGCCTGACATAAATAATCGTTTTGTGGTTCCAGCCGGAGCATTTAACTTTGATACAAGTTGCTGAGAAAGTGCTCCCTGCCAAAAGAAGAAAGAAATGCTGTGGGAATGCAATGGCCCGCCAATATGTGCAAACACTTTCATTTGTCTCTGAGAAACAGCGGTTGCCTAAAAAAAAAAAAACACACACACACACACTACAATGCCCTGCCTCACATAGGGACCGGCCCTGATGGGACCAGAACTTAACCTAGCTGCGCCGAGGGGCTTTGAGCTGATGTGGGGACCGTGTGTTGCTCCCCACACGCTGGGTTCAAGTGAATGATGCCACGCTACTGGAGACTAGTGCCATCACTGCCATGCTTCCAGTAACATATGTGTATGTAGGACCATAGAAGTAAATAAAACCTGGTGGTTGGAATTATACCTGACCTGCTCGACCCTCTGATTCTAATTCACGAATTAGCTGTGAACGAAGAAAAATAAGCCACGTAATCCCAATAAGACACCTGAAAACCCTGCCTAAATTACACAGACTCCAGAAATAGGAGGTGAGGTTAATGAGCCCTCTAATCTTTTAGTAGGTCTCAGCAGATGAGGTGTGATGGGAGCTTTGCCTCGAGTGCCAAAAATACTCAAAATACTCTGTTGATCTGTTGCTGATCAAGAGATCTACAGTACATCTCCATGTACAACCTGCAGACAGATGGGCTAGCAGTCTGCTTGATGTGGCAATGGAGGCCTGAGTGGAGTAATCATCACCAGTCAGTCACTGACTATCTGCTAAACTTGCAAAATAATATTAACTGTGTGCTTCTTATACAGTAGATAAACAGTATATGGAAAAAGCCCAGGCTGAATAGAGGTGAGTCTATGAGTGACAATGTCCTCCTCTTGTTTGCCAGCACCACATATAAGCTCCTGGCCCATTGGCAATGACTTTTCACTATCATGGAAAAAGTGGGTCCTATAGATTGCAACAGCTAGGTAGGAAAAAGAGCACTGGGCTAAATTATTTAAACTTGATTAAAAGTTGAGTTGAATTTTTTTCTTTCTTACTACTTTCTCTTCTGCCAAGCAGAGCTGCAAGCTGGTGCAGCGAGGAGAAGACCTGAAGCAAGTACAGCATCAGGAGTTGAGTGAGCTCGACTTGACTGGATCCGTTCAATGACGCGTTTTCCACTAAACTGAGGCTCACGCATCTAGTGCAGCACAACATCAAAAAGGTGACTCCCTGCCAGTCGTAAAAAGTGTCTGGGCCTTACTGAAGAACAGTACCTGTGGTGTCAAATCGGGCATCGGCTTCTCCCCAGGAGAAGAAAGCGGGGGTGGGTCTGGCCTCCTACCCACAGCCCATAACGAAAAGACAGGTAAATTATGTGGTGGAAAGAAGGTGGGCTGGATGGAAAAAGGAAGAGACAGCTTTCCAGCTGAAAACCCTCACAAGGTCACTCAACCGCTAGAATTCTGACTTTTGCCTCCAAGACCTTGAGATGTGTGAGGTCATCTCAAGGGGTTACATGAGCATGCAGTCCTGTACATGAGTTACTGACCATGCTCATAGAACGCTGAGCTCTCTCTTTGCAGGACATCTCATTTTCTGTAGTTCACAGTGTCAGAGCGCTACATGGAAATGCAGATGTGTTCTTCAGATGCTATGTGATGTTCTCATTGTCAGGTACAAGCTCGTAGCTGGGGAGGGTGCTGTGATGGTGGGCTGAAAGCCAATACCTCTTTTAAATTTCAGAGAGCATTCGTGCACCTTGAACCAGTGCAGGGGAGGGCTGGGACACCCTAACTCACCAGGCCTGGATGCTGATTACCACGTGCCATCTCGCTATCATTCATGACCTTGGGCGCCAAGTCCGGTAAGTAGGTTCTTTCAGTACATCCTCTTATGTCTGTCTCCTATGTCCGCAGTCCCTTCCCTAAAAAGTCCGGAAAGACATTGCCATAGAGAAAGCAGCCTGCAGTGCACCCATAACCGTGCCTGCCGCCTCTTCATCCAAAGTGCCCTCTGTTCCACTTAGCTCTGCTCACCTGTTCGCCTTGCCTGACCACGACGGCTCAATGCACAAGGTACTATGCCAGATGGACCTTAACACCTGCCCTTGGCAGCCTGGTAGAGCCACTGAGACTTCAGAGAGTGTGTCTGATAAATAGCTACATTGAAATGATGCTGCTGTTTGCACTGCATTTTTGGGGAACTTGTTTGTGTCTCACTCTGCGTTGTCAAACTGCTACAATGTGCAATATTCATACATGAAATGCTAACAGATACTATCCACTTCTAACTTATTATGCTGGATTATCATGACACTCTACTATTTAACTACAACCATTTACAAATAAACAATTCTGTGGTTCTGCTACAAAACATCAAGTGTTCCCTCACTATGATGGCCCACCAACAGGCAAGGATAGTGCTCACGCGGTACTAGCAAATTAGTATGAGTAGCTGCATTTTGAACTAGGGTAGTGGTGAAATTCTTAATTTACAGTACAGGAACAGGGCAACAGGTTTAGTCCTAAACTGTTCAATAATAACTTATTTTCACTTGCACTATGCCAAGATAAAACATGTGAAATGTTGCCCATCTTAATTTAAAAGTTATTAAAAGTATTAGAAATTACACAAAAAAGGTCATTGGTACCACTTTAATGGACTGGATATGAACTAGTATAAAGGGGTTTGTTTTTATATGGTCCATGATAAAATTTTCATATTGAGGGTTGATATATTGTAGGAGATAACAGTAGAGAAATAGTAGCAGTCTTCCTATTCATAATAAACTGTGAACTAATGCAAATCATAAACAGGTTGTATCAGTTCAAGATGCGCTTGACATGATTTGTACAGTTTAAAAAATTTCAAGTTATTCAATTAAGCAATTAGGTTGTTAAGTTTAATTAGGCATATGGTGTCAATGAGTTGAGGGAGTAAAACCTGTCAAGAATTACAATTCAGAACCAAAAAGAGCTTAGTTTTACCACACAAAATAAACACTTTGGTGTGTAATTATAGTAAAATAAAGAATGATGCTGATTACCAACAGATTATTTATTTTAAAAAATATATCTGTTTATAGTTGAAATGTACTGCTTTGCAGTATCTTTCCCTGGTTCTCCCTTAAATTCCTGCTTCTGTAAACAGATGTTCCTTCATCAGCCTCATTTATTTTCTGGAATAATGACAGATGGAAAATCGTAAAATACTGTTTCAAAGCACTGACTCTGGAGCCCCGAAATGTGAAAAGATTTCATCATATCAATGATTACACGCCATAACGACTTAATATAGTACATGCACAGTAAAGTTTAGAGAAGCAATATCAAATAGAACACTAATGATAATCTGCATTGCCACTTCAACATAGTACCCTGCTGCTAACAGCAAAGCGCATCAAGACTACTCACAATGGACATTGAGCAACAGCTGCTTTGATTCGCCCTGTCCCATAGAGTTATTGGCAATGCAGGAAACGGACATGTCCCTCCTTACATCTTGAAGGACAACAGTATTTCCTTTCTGGCTGAAGGTGGTGCTGTTTGGAAAAATGAGCCACTCGTAGTGCGTGGGTGCAGGCCTGCTCATGCTGTTACATGTAAGTGAAATCTGGCCACCCTCGACCACTGAGCTGCTTCCTGTGTAAAGTACTTTCACATCTGTTGGGGCATCTGATGAAATGTGTTAAATACAAAATGTGGTTACAAGTACAGCCTAATTTTGACATCCTATAAAACAGGAAACTTGTTTAAGGCAAATCATCCCTGATGTCTTATAATTCTTTAAAATTCCACATTTCTAAGTTAGGACAACTGTAACATTTCATTATATGTACATACCATTAACATAATATGTGTATTTTGTGACTCAAAGGCAAAGAAACATTCCTGGCACTGATAAAAGCCGTATCTCTTTCCATGCTAGTAGCACTATTTATGCACTTAACTGCCTATCTTATGTACAGCTTAAGGAGTAAATGTGACATCCAGTATATTTAGCAACTCTGTCTGGATGATTGTCAAATTGAACTGTACTTTTTTGGTAATTTCAAGCACAATGAAGAGATCCATCTTTGTTTCATCTATTGTCATGAGCTGTCTTAAGTTGAAAACTCTGACCTTACAGTAAAGAAGAGATTTTTAACATTCAAAACCAAAATTCCTTTGGGAAATGATATAAATGATTTCACAATAATGGGTTGAAGTAAAAAAAAAAAAAAAAAACGTGGCAAGAAAAATTATGTGGACCATATGAAATTTCATGGCTTTGTTCTTTAATTGAGCATTGGTGCCAGTTATAAACCCCACTTGGCAGCAATAACCTCAATCAATCACTTTCTGTAGCTGTGGATCAGACATTGTTCCACCACCAGATGTAGTGTTACGTGTTCTTTCCGAATAGTCCAATCATAGTTTTATCAGTCCACAAAACACTTTGCCAATATCGCTGTGGAGTGTGAGACTTTTTTGTATTCTTATTTTACATTATATTTGTCAATACTCTTTATTTAGATGAAGATCAGATCACATTTTATAACTGTTAATAGAAAAATAATAGAAAAAACATGAAATTACAAAGGGGGTTCACCTACTTTTTCATGCCTCTGTATCAAAATTTGAGTACAGAAATTCAATTCAAATTTATTATTTTTTTTTATTATCATGTACCTCTCTAGTTCATGCAAAAGGAAGGCAATGTTCAATACTGCAAAATTTTTAAAAAATAAGTTATAAATCACAACGGTTCTACAACATTGTAGATATTGTATATTGTAGATGTTTTCAGTCCAAGGGGCAGGGGTAGATCTGAGCCTCAACCCTCACCTGCTCAGATGCACTGATATAAAAAGATAAGGTAAGTCACTCAGGATAACGGGGCGAAAAATCATGACTAACCCCCTAACCCCACTGAGAACCAATTGCCTTAGAACCAATAGAGTTGAATGACTAAAATCTGTCAAGAATTTCACTTTGGAACAAATGCAAAAAGAAAACTTGAAACACAAGAAATAGTTAGAGTTGCCACACCAATGCCTAACCCTAACCCTAACCCTAACCCTAGCAACAATTTCTTGTACAAACAGAGGGACAAAAAAATGTATACACGCTTCAACAGTTGTTATCTATGCTCTTTTTTAAATCTTGAATTGAATTATGCAATGTGCAGTACTATGTTTTCTCTAAAGATGTCAGTAGTCGAACCATCGTTGATGCTATCATGTGACCATCAGCAAAGACGCATACATTTTTCATGTTGAAGTGTGTTTACTTTTTTGGGCACCTTTGTATATAGTTACAGTACATTTAATATTGTGGAATGTTAGCAATACCAGTTTGCTCTGATTCTCACTTAAAGTCTAGCTGCTCTAAACAGTTGTTCATTCATAAGCCTAAATTTCTTTTTATATATTCTGGATTAATAAAGAAAACCCAGCATATTGTATTATCAAGAAAATTAAAAATTCCTCCATGCTGTGGATGGATTTTGGCATGTTGGAAAAAATAAGAAAGTTACAAATGCAACACTAATGTTAAGGTGAATTTCCACTTTAACACAGATCACTACAATACCATGCTCAAGAATTTTCGAAAAGAAACTTAACAGTAAAACACATCAACACTACTCACAATGGACATCGAGCAATAGCTGCTTTGAGTCGACCTGTCCAATAGAGTTATTGGCGGTGCAGGTACACAAAGGTATTTGTGTATCTCGTTACATGTAGAAGGACAACAGTATGTCCATTGGGGGTGAAGGTGACGCTGTTTGGGGGAAAACATGCCACTTGTAGAGCGTGGGTGCAGGCCTGCTTGTTGTGATACACGTAAGTGAGATCTGGCCACCTTCGAACACAGAGCGGTTTCCCGCGTAATCTACTTTCACATCTGTTGGGGCGTCTGATGAAATGTGTGAAATATTCAATAAAAAATGCAAATAAAATAAAAGTACAGCTCTATAAACAAAGTAAGAAAACCTTTCAGAATTTCATGATTTACTGTGTTAATTATCATAAAATGTGATCTGATACTCAAGTCAATATATATAAAACCAATATTTTATTGTAAAAATGGTAAGAACTTGCTCTTTCAATAATATCTTTATGTGTAATACATTGGAGGACCTGAAACAAAAATTGTGACTCAGCAAAAATTCTGTTTGCATGTACATTATGTCTGTCTAGCTGATTTTGTCACAGTATCATGCAAAACTAGCTAGACAGAATTTGATGAAACTTTGCCAGTCCTTTGGTATTTACCTGAAGAATCCTGCCATGAATTAAATAAAAATGTTGATTAAAATGGACGTTATGAGTAGTTTTGTGACAGATTACCTCACAGTAGGCATTGCTTTTGCCCATAAAGTGGATGTGGCTATATGTGTCACTCAACAGAGCCAATCAATGCCATACTTTACCATAAATACATAGTAAGTATAAGCATGCGGAAAACAGAAACAACCGTAATGCCCCTGCAAATCCCCATAAAACACAAATAAAATGTGCGACACAGCATGTCTTACTCCAAAAGGTATTTAAATAGAAGCTTAAAACCAGTTTGTCTCTGAAACTATGGTGCTAATAAAAAGTCATGCATGTGGAACGCCACTATGAGAGAAAACACGAGTTGTTAGAGCAAACATATCCAGAGCAGTCCAAGTCGAGGGCATGTAAAATATCCGAACTGAGAGTGTTAGCCACTCAAATCAAAATGTTGAGTAATGTTATGAACAGTTATGTGCCGGATTTAATAATCTACAAAAAAAAAAAGGATTTAGTGTAAAGACGGCATAAGATACTCAACCTTACAAAATGTTATTCTTTTGTATGTTACGAGGTACGGTATGGAGAGCCGCATCACGAGATTTTTCAATATTAATAAGAGCCCTGACGTAGGGCTTTAGAGGGGGTCAGTGAAATAGGAGTGGTGAGAGTGCTTGTGATACGCACGGGAAGACCTTCCCATTTGGAGATGGCATGGGATTATTAATTTAGTCATTTAAAGGAAATAAAGAAAACTGAAAACACAAAATAAACAGAGCTCCGCCGTCTACACGAGAACGGACCGAGGATTTACAGAGAGAGAGAGAGAGTAGAGTTTGTGCTTCGTGCACTTTAACCTGAGAGCGCACGCTCAACTGATGCGTGCTGCTCTTCCTTCCTTTCTCTCTCGCCGACGTCTTAGACAGACAGAGGCTGGGGCTTTTCCATTGTCTCTAATCTTTCTGCGCGCTTGTCTGTCTTGTCTAGTCTTTTCTGTCTTTTATGTTATTTTCGTTCTTTTTTTCTTTCTCTTTCTGTGTCTTTGGCCCTGATATTTAAATGATCAGGACCCTTAAAGAGACACGTCGGCAGGTGCGGCTCGTCGAGGCTGATTGCCTGACGGCGGCGTTGCCTGGCAACCGTGTGTACAAATGGCCGCGCCTTTGCCTGTTTAGAACTCCGCAAGGTAGCAGCCTGTGGATCTGCCTGTTCTGAACAGTTCATGAGCGGCTCGGCCCTTCGCGCGACCCACGTTGTTACATTGTATTAATATGTTGGTCAGAGATTTCTGCTGTGCAGAATGACAGGTACACATGTATGTGAACTTTACCTTAAATAATCTTCTTCTTTCAGCTGCTTCAGATAGGGGATGCCACAGCAGACCATTTGTCTCATTTAACACTGTCAACTACTGCCACTTCAACCATTGCATGTCCTCCTTCAACACATCAACAAACCTCCTCTTGGGCCTTCCTCTTTTCCTTCTGCCTGGCAGCTCCATATCTAAAATTCTCCACCTGATATACGCCTCTTCCCTCCTCTGCACATGTCCAAACCATCTTAACCTGGCCTCTCTAACTTTGTCCCCAATCTGTCCTACCTGCACTGTCCCTCTTATATACTAATTTCTATGAATTATCATATATATCACTATGGAAGAAACAACCTTAAGTGAGAGCCAAATATCTGAAAGCATCTTTGGAACTAGCTAACATTCATGAGTCTACGGTACATAAAACATTGAACATGTATAGCATCTATCGCAGGACACCACAACTGAAGCCGCTGCTTACTAAAAAAGGAAGATTGGTCCATGCCTGGAAGTATTGGCAAAATGTGTGTGCAATAATGAAACTAAGACTGTGTATCAAAAAAATCTTCAAGATAATGTCGTAATGGCTGTACATCAGCTGAAACTCTAGAAGTTGGGTGATGCAACATGATCAATGACCTAAAACACCAGAACAAGCCCACAACAGAATGGCTTCAAAAATCTGCAACACAATTTGCATTTTTGATTCATCAAGTCAGAGCACAGACTTCAACCCAATAGAGATGCAGTGAAATGACTTGAAGAGTGCTGTACACATGAAACGTCCAAGGATTATGACAGAGCTAATGAGAAAAGCTTTATCGCAGTTGTTGCTGCACAACCAGTTATTATATTTATGGGTCAATGACTTTTTCACATAGTGCCAGGTAGGTTTGGGCAGCTTTTCCCCTTAATACATAAATTATCATTTAAAAACTGCATTTGTATTTACTCGGGTTAACTTTGTGTTAATCTGAATGATTTATGTGTGACAAATAGGCAAAAAAAAAAAAAAGATAAAAGGGGGGGTGGAATTATTTTTTACAGCACTTTATACAGTAGGCTAGAATTAAATTGACTTGGGGTGTAATTCATCACATTTTGCATAGTGTCTTGCAGTATTCATAAGCACTGAGTGTTGTTTTATATTACACCATAAAAAATTTACTTAATTATTAATGTTTATTTATTTATTTTGTCCCTATTTTAAAACAGATTTCTAAAAAAGAAGAAGAAAAAAAAACAAAAGCAAGCAATGGCAATCAAAAGTTAAGGACTTAAATTCACTGTTTCCCAAACTAAACTGACCCGCATTAATGTGATCAGCTTCACTCTCCCTGCTTGGTAGATGTTTTTTTGACAGAGGTTGGCTGGGGGCCAAGGTCAATTTAGAGAGAAGATTTTTACTGCAACAAAAGTTTGCATCTTGTCGTGTTACTCAGAAAACATGAAGTGAAGACGCCCATGTGGTGAAAAAGATAAAAGATGGTTACAGATGGCTGACACTGGAGACTTCTTTCATGAAGAAAATGAATTATAAAAGTGTCTCCTTACAGAAAACTTCACCATATTCACAACTAATTGTGACTAAATGCTAATTTCTCATTTTACATGAAACATGCATCATACATATATTTGTAAGTTATGTGATACTTAAGAACTGCTTATAGAAGGAGGAAAAGAAAAAAGAAATTAACACCTTCAGACTAATCAGAATTAAATGATAAAGGAAGAGGAATATGGTATTGGATGACAAAGTGACTGAATATAAGCACTATAACAGTTAGAGACACTATAGAATACTATGTAACTTGATTATTAACATATACAGCAATACTTTTATCCTTTTTTTCTTATTTTCTTTAACCTACCCTGCCCAGAATCTCATGAAGATGATTTACAAAAAGCATCGATCAATAGCTGCTACTTACAGTTGACACTGAGAGACAGCTGCTGTGATCGGCCCGTTCCAACAGAGTTAGTGGCGCTGCAGGAAACAGACGTGTCTCTCCTGACATTTTGAAGGACAAGAGGATTTTCTCTGTAGCGGGTGGTGGCGTTTTGGGTGACGACCCACTCATAGGCTCTGACTGCAGGGTGGCTGTTGCAGGTACATTGAAGTGAGATCTTGTTGCCCTCGTTTACGGTGCTGCTTCTTGTGTAACTTATTTTCACATTCCTGGGTGCATCTGATGAAACGTGTTAAACATCAAGTGTGATTATGAATGCAGCATCATTTTTATGTTCTACACTTTATTGTATAAACATTCTGTTCATAATATAATTCTATCAAAGATCTTAAAATAATAGACATATGTTTTGTAGACTCTTAACTTGGGTTTGCATCATAAATTCATTTGATGTTCAAATAAGTACAAAAGCAGGAAAATTAACTAGTTACATTTAGCATTGGAATTTCTTGGCCCGCTAAAAATTTAAGCTAGCAATGACTAGCTTTCTTACTATCTGGAAAACAGTGTATGGAATTAAGTGTCTAGGTTTAATGATTAATAAACTAGTCAGACTGATAGATCAGGTGGTGTTAAATATTAGTGTCATGCAATAAGACAATATATAAAAATGACATGATCACATGAAATAATGAGATGAACTAATGACAACGTATTTCTTTCACAACTGTTAAGAGGCAAATGCTAAAGATTTTCTGAGCTCATCTTTTGAATTGATATCTAATATGAAATCATTCTTATAAACTTTACTTACACAAGACATTGATCGAAACTGAAGTACTCGAGTAAGATGTTCCACTGAGAGAGCTTCTGCAGCTGAGACGTGTGTCCTGAGTTAAATTGAACGTAGCAGTTCCCTCAGTTTCCCATAATGCTGCCGATTCCTTTGGGTCAGTCCGTGTATTAGAAATGGGACTCGCACCGTGCCAGTAAATCTGTGGTGAAGACGAGCGGCAGGAATGGCGGAATTTACATGTTGCAGTGAAAGGCTTGCCCTCTACTTGTGTGTAGCTTTCAACAGATATTTTAGGAGATGTAGGAGACACTGTGAGAAAAAAAAAATGTGTTGGTAAGATTTTTCATGACAACTTAACACCTAACACAATGATAGCAATTTCCACTCACTAACCATATCTATTCTATCGTACATCACTTATGAAAGGCACATGTGAAGCCAGCCACTGCGTCTTTACCACCTAAGTCGAAAATTTTTTTTTTAACCATAATATCTATGCTATATAATATAATATTGATATGTTTGCATTTAAGGTAGTAAAACATCACCATTCCTCACAAATTCTACATATGGTGCACTATATGAATAATTTATTCAAATATTGGCATGCAGTATGAAATACAGTATTTAGAATTGTACCAATCTGTAAACTCTAAAAAAAAATAAAAATAAAAAAAACATATAGAAAAAGTCAGGATATTTATAAAGTGCAATATTTACGGAAACGCAGTTCAATTGTGTCAGTTGTTACCTGGTGATTCCTATCCCTTTTGTTTATATCACTAAGATATACAGTATAATATTTGTATACTCACAGACATTTATTTTGATGATTTGATGATCGGCATAAAATCCTTGGTTGTACCCATCTTTATCCCAGACCCATACGTACAGGCGCACCTTACTGTCTTGGTCCTGGACGTTGTCAATCCTTAAACTGCAGTCTCCATTATATCGAGATCCTGGGACTGATGTCCTTCCCCTAAACTCACTTAATATCTCACTGCGGTCATTGGAGTACACAGTTGGGTATCCCCTGCTCACATACTTGTACCAGGCAACTTTACTGTAAGCTACAGTGTGGCACGGCACAAACACGCAGCTCCCCCTGACGGCATTGACTGATCGATCCACAGACACCGACCAGCACTGACACACACCAACTAGCAGTGAGACTGAGAAGATAAAGGATTATACACACACACACACACACACACACACACACACACACACTCACCTAAAGGATTATTAGGAACACCTGTTCAATTTCTCATTAATGCAATTATCTAATCAACCAATCACATGGCAGTTGCTGCAATGCACTTAGGGATGTGGTCCTGGTCAAGACAATCTCCTGAACTCCAAACTGAATGTCAGAATGGGAAAGAAAGGTGATTTAAGCAATTTTGAGCGTGACATGGTTGTTGGTGCCAGATGGGCCGGTCTGAGTATTTCACAATCTGCTCAGTTACTTGGATTTTCACGCACAACCATTTCTAGGGTTTACAAAGAATGATGTGAAAAGGGAAAAACATCCAGTATGCGGCAGTCCTGTGGGCGAAAATGCCTTGTTGATGCTAGAGGTCAGAGGAGAATGGGCCGACTGGTTCAAGCTGATAGAAGAGCAACTTTGACTGAAATAACCACTCGTTACAACCGAGGTCTGCAGCAAAGCATTTGTGAAGCCACAATACGCACAACCTTGAGGCGGATGGGCTACAACAGCAGAAGACCCCACCGGGTACCACTCATCTCCACTACATATAGGAAAAAGAGGCTACAATTTGCACAAGCTCACCAAAACTGGACAGTTGAAGACTGGAAAAATGTTGCCTGGTCTGATGAGTCTCGATTTCTGTTGAGACATTCAAATGGTAGAGACAGAATTTGGTGTAAACAGAATGAGAACATGGATCCATCATGCCTTGTTACCACTGTGAAGGCTGGTGGTGGTGGTGTAATAGTGTGGGAGATCTTTTCTTGGCACACTTTAGGCCCCTTAGTGCCAATTGGGCATCGTGTAAATGCCACGGCCTACCTGAGCATTGTTTCTGACCATGTCCATCCCTTTATGACCACCATGTACCCATCCTCTGATGGCTACTTCCAGCAGGATAATGCACCATTTCACAAAGCTCGAATCATTTCAAATTGGTTTCTTGACCATGACAATGAGTTCACTGTACTAAAATGGCCCCCACAGTCACCAGATCTCAACCCAATAGAGCATCTTTGGGATGTGGTGGAACGGGAGCTTCGTGCCTTGGATGTGCATCCCACAAATCTCCATCAACTGCAAGATGCTGTCCTATCAATATGGGACAACATTTCTAAAGAATGCTTTCAGCACCTTGTTGAATCAATGCAGAATTAAGGCAGTTCTGAAGGCGAAAGGGGGTCAAACACCGTATTCCTAATAATCCTTTAGGTGAGTATATATACACACAATTACGTATTAACTACTGCATATACTGTACACATACATTCTTACACATTTAGTCATTATTTTAGTTCAGAGAACTCGGATCAAATTAATGTTCACAAAGTTGTTACATGTGACTAGGGCTCTTTATAATAAGAATATAATATTTGATCACAATAAAGATCTAAAATTATGACATGTAACATAAAGCCTTGTGTATCAATGGGAGCCTTCAGACATCAAACTGTGCCTTTGGGCTTTCGATTATGTCAGGTATAAGACCAAAGTTATTATTAGTTTTAAAATTTATAACTACAGGAATATGGGAATGACATCACATAAAATGTAGAACTTACCAAATGCTTGTATTATTTTTTATTATTGGTCATAAAGACTTGCGGTGTTTCTGTGTTGTATTTATTTTTGCTGTTTTGTTTTATTCCACTTTATACAACATTATAGAACACTGAGTGTAATACTAGGTATATGCTAGGCTTTTCAAATCCTCTTTTTAACTTAAAAAAAAATTATCCCGTCAGCTGCACAACACATTTGTTACTTTAATAAAAAATCACATTTTAATTGTGTATTAATTGTGTCATATAGACTGTAGAAGTATTAAAACTGGCCTGTTGGTTTGTAGCAACATAAGGCCTAAGATACTATAGAAATAAACTGATTGTAGTTACTGAATGATAAGGTGAAGACATCTGTTCTGAGACAAATCACCTCCTTGTACAGTATGTAAGAATTACAGATGTACAGAGTGTAGATTATGTTGGTAGAAAAGTTTGTGTGGGTAAAATGGAATGGGTGGGAGAAAGGAATCCCCTTTCTTCATGCTGTAACTGTTTGCTGTATGAGACTTGTACGTCTGTAGAAGTTTAACTGCGGTTAAACTGTGGTTTCTATGCTATTAACCAGTTTATGACTTATTTGTCTTTATAATGTTGTGGATTTCCACCACATCGTCTTTGGCTTTTAAAACATGAAATTGATTACTTGATACTTTAGTTACGTATTCAAAATTAACATAAGAAGCAGACTACTGTCTGTCATGTAGTTAGTGATGGATAAAATGAAACGTTATCACTCTTTTATTCAAACCAGGAAAAAAAAAACACTAAATTATGTTTCTTTTCGTTCATGTAATTTGTAATGTAATTAGATAACATGTTTGATTACATTTCTTAAAATGTTTGCTACTTGCAAATAAAGTAATGGGCAACCCCAAAATGAGACACATTTCTTTTCTTTTGTGTGTAAAATACAGGATCCCGTTAAATCTGAATAGTACTCACAGTGTGCATTAAAAATAGAGATCAAACATATCCATCATGGCAGATGAGTCACTGTGCTTTCAGCTTTCCATGATATAACACCTATTAATGCAGTTACTTTACCTGCAATGAAGAGCTTGAAAGTCCTGAATCTATCCATTACTGGAGCGCTGCCTGGAGACAACAAGAAATAAAACGACACACACATGCTAACAGGGTCCTACTGGCTTTTATGCACAGCAAAACAACAAAAATGTCTTAAAAATTAAAAAAAAAAAAAAGGAAGCAAATGGTTGGGTTTGATGTTTGGAGGTACTGCAAAAATCCAAACGTAGTGTAGGGTGTTAAGATAAGTCTCCAATTAATCATCTTACCTGGATAATGTAGATACTCTGTACAGGAAGGCTATCCACAATCCAATCCCTGTTACTCAGGCTAATACTCAGATCATCTGTACTCTTCAAAATCTGCCTGCTGCAACTATTTATACAGTGACATGAAAAAGAGGATGTCGATAACCAAACAAATGAAGTGAAACTGTAACACTTCAACAAACGCTTAAACCTGATCCACCACACTGCAAGAATGTTAAAAATATCATTCACAAGCACTGTGCTACCTTGAAAAGATGACAACTCGCTTGTGGTCATGGGTGTGACTCTATTGTGTGTCAGGAAATGTGGTTAATACTAAACTAATAGTTTAGCCCATTTTTAAGGCTTCTCCACATTATGGTGGTCTAAACTAAGTTGCCAGGTTATTAGGTACTAATTAGTAAAATATAATTATATCTATAACCGTTTTAAGAAGCCTATAAATTTATTAACACACTAGTAGAAAATTTGATTAATAAATCTAAGCAGACCTTTTATTAACTAACTAACTCATGGTACCATCTATGATGTTTTAAGACTACTGTAATGACTATGTCCATCATTGCAAAGATCTTTATAATGACGCTGTCATGGATGATTTTCTTACTTTATACTCTCACAGAATCTCTATCTGCCAGGAGTTTCTTGGTTTCAGTTAACACCAACAGCCTTTATGCGTCAATGAAACTTCCTCTTTTCTTAAAATGTTGTCATCTGGCATGTGTTTTTTCTACTCCTAAAATATGATTAATGGTAAAACTATATATATATAAAGAAGATTTAACCGAAAGTAAGAAAGCAGAACAAATTCTTTAGTGTGTGTGCTTAGTAGTGTGTGTTTGCTTACCAAAAACATTTATGTACTTATGTATGTATTGGAGTCCTGTGGTTGTTGGGGTGAATGAGTGCCTACAGTATGTAATACATTACAGTATGTGTATTACAGAAGCTCAGCTTAAAGTTATTGTCATTTCTACATGTTTGCGCCATTAGTGGAGTTCCTGTGAGTCCAGTGATTCAGACATGAACACACAGTTTGATCATGGCTCCAGTGTATTGAAGTTCTACCTTGATGGTATCCAGGCACTGGTGAAAGGCTGGAATAAGTGTATTAGCGTCGTGTAGCAGAGGATTATAGAGAGAAATCAAAGAAGTTTAACTGAGAACTGTGTTCTTTTAGTCTGACCAATCTAATGTCCCAGTTTGACATGCTACTGTTACATTTTAGTGCATCTATGATGTAAAAAAAAAAAAAAAAAAAAACTGTGTCTACTGTAAGATGTATTGAGGTCCTTTGCCATTATTAGTTCTTGGTTAGTTGGGAACATGGTTAGTCAGTTTAATTCTTTAAATCACAAATGAATGTCACATGATTCACAAATCTATTCTGTGATTCACACAAAAATTACTCTCCATGAATATGCTTTTAGTTCATGCAGAAATATGTACTTACAGACTGATGAACTGTGTGCAGAGTTTTTGAGACGTCCATGATATGCTTAGATTCACAAATACATTTTTCAGGTAGTTACAATTTCAGTTTTTGAAATTCCACACTGATCTGACTCCTACCAAAAGTCATCCAAGGAAGGAGAAACAGTGAATTGGTGAAAAGTTCATGGCCCTTATAACACTGACCTCTTTGAGCATACATGGCCTGCCTCACTGCAAAAAAAAAAAAAAAAGTTTCTTTATGGTTTGAGGAAATGGTGTTGTCATGCATTGTCTTGCCCTCCAAATTTCCCAGACCTCAATCTGATTGAGCATTTGTGGGATGTGTTGGAATAACAAGCCTGATCCATGATGTAAAGTATCAGCTAATATCTTGGTCCCAGATCCCAGAGCCCACATTAAAAGGTATTTTGGAGTTAAAATCTTGTAATCTTAGAGCTGTTTTGGTGACACACAAAGAGAACCTACACAATATTAGCCAGGTGGTTTTACTGTTACGGCTTTACTATGTTATTTACGTAGTGAGAAACAGATCCAGATAGCAGAAAACTCTGATTTGGAGCTGTAGTGGATCTGCAAAGCTGATTTGAATCACGTCCAGATCAGTCATCTGCAATCTGGGAGATCACAATCGCAATTGCTGTACAACTGCTATCAGTCTGGTATGCAAATGTAGTGGTAGTAATAATAATAATAATAATAATAATAATAAAGAGACAGCATAAAAATAACAAAACAGTTCCTGGGGGGAGCGGATAGCACTGTCCTCCGAGTGTGTTACGCTGCCCCCAATGGTGCAGGCCAGAGTCTCCCTGTTAATCAGGTGAACAATGTCTGGAAGCCGTTCCACGGAATTGATGCCAAGAAAAATATGCAAAGGAAAATGCCTGAGTGGGGCAGAGTTCCATAAAACAAGCCTATTAGAAAAAGGCGTTATGCAGATACACAGTGATGAGTCTAGGTTCTTTAAACAAATTAATTTTTTTTTATTATTATTATTTAGGATTTCAGTTTTAATTACAGATACACTGTGCACTCTTATATCCAAGTGAATTTCCCCATAAGACCTAATGATTGATTCGTTCCACAACCCAAATATATTTACACAATGCATGTGTGAGCGCATGCGCGCGTCAGTGTGTGAAGCTGAAGTAAGACGAGGAGAGGAGGGAGAGGAGGAGGGAGGGGGGCTGTGTAGGACAACTTTCACATACACACACGTGCGAGCACAAACACACACGCGCACACACACACATACATACAATAACGGAATCACTGCAATTTGACGGAGAGTCAGAAACTTTGGAAACTGGATCTTTAACAAGGAAACTCTCTTTTTTTTGCTTCAGGTGTGCAATCACACATGGTCACACTGTTGGAATAAACAGCACACAGATGTTTACTATACGAGTGAAGGAAGTGCACCGATACTGAGCAAGGGAGATGATTACCCAGAAGAACCATTGTTATTATTAAATAAAATTTTAATTCTAACTGTATTTGTCACATACACAGCTATACACAGTATGATATGCTGTCAAATGTTTTAACAACCGCTCTTGACATAGAAATTAAAAGAAAAATGAAGTAATTTAAATAAACAATATGAAATAAGAATATAATAAAAAGAGTTTGTAAAAGAAAGTGATGAAATTTTCAATAAAACTTAGGATGTTTCCTATTCTATTAGTATAGAAGTTAAAATTTGTACAACAATGTTAAAATGTTTTAATTAAAATGTAAAATGCCTTCAACAAATGGACATATCATCTTTTAATATTATAGCTTCATATTTTCCCACTCAATCTTCTTCCCCTTTTTCTGACTACTACAACTACATATTGTAAAGGGTGCTGTGCGTGGGTTAAGCGGCATACATGCAGAGGTGACGTGCGGGTGAAAGTATTTTAATGAACACAAAGAAACAAATGGGAACAAAACATGAACTTAAACAGGAGACAAACAAGACATGACAGACTCAGTGATAACATAAGGCTAGGAGCTAACAAAGGGCTAGGAGCTAAACATGGAACTAGGAGAAACATGGAGCTAGGAGAACACAGGACTAGGAGAATACACAGAACTAGAAAAATACACAGAACTGGGAAAATACACAGAACTTCACAGGGAAACAAACAAACCACTTAACTTGATACAGCAAAACCCAAAATGAACAGCAAACCAAATCAAACAGATGCAAGACCTAGGGTCCGTTCTTCGTACGTCGCTAACTCAGTTAGCTCGATTTGATTGTTGTGGATTTGTCCTGATCTTGGATTGTTTCATTCTTCGAAGCGAATCTATCAATATTTTAATTTGTTGCAAATAAAGTAAATTCAATCCAGCGCGGGAATCAAACCCGGGTCTTTCGTGTGGCAGGTGCAGCACCTACAACTGAGCCACCAGAGCTCTTTAGATTTAAATTGCTGGAAGTGACAGTTGACTTTGAGGTGACAGTTACTGTTACTTAAGTACTTATAATTACTTAAATTATCAAATTTGGTTAGCTAACTTTAAATTAAGACCAATAGGATTTGAGAGTGTGTGTATGTATGTATGTGTGTGTATACACACACACACACACACACACACACACACACACACACACATATAACCTGTAACACGGCAGCACTTAGGTATTTAATAACTTTATTTTAAATTATCTTTATTAAAGTTTGAAATTCTCCATAACCCTCTAATAAAATCGCTTTCTCCGCTTGAGAAAAAAAGGAGCTGCTCTTTTGCCATTTCGTCAACCAATCGCAGGGGTTGTGATCAGTGTTTCTATGTCGATGCATATCGCCTTTTAAACAAACGCACGAACGCGCAACAATCCTAGACAACTCAATCCAGCTATACTAATCATCAACAACAGGAGTGCTCGAAGAACTGAATTAGCCGCATCGTAATTAGCACGATGATCTCATCTTAGATCTGTCAATTCATCTCGGATGTTTCAAGCGATGTACAAAGAACGGACCCCTAGACTGGTGAAACTCAAGAACAGTTATAATCAAACTAATCAGCAACCTCGGTTCAGGTGAGCGTTCCCATCACCTGACCGAGGTGCATTCTAGGACATGAAGTTTTACACTGAAAAAACACAAAGAAAACAGAAAACCAAAGGAAGTCTCTGGACGCTTTGGCGCCCTCTAGGGGTTATCTCTGACACATATATGACTAATACTACTAATATTTTTTTGCAATTTGCCACTTAGCTTAGTGTGCAAGCCTCTGTTTATTGTACAGTAACAATACACATAAATATCTTTGAGGTTATTACTTCAGAACTGCTACAGAAAACCACACCTACTGATTGTAAAGTACTGTATACACCCTGTGTTGTTCAACCCTGTCAATAACAAGTGCAGTTGTTCTGATTGCTACCATGATTTTGAAACATTTCCTGTTGATATTTCAACTCTATCTCTCCCCTGCCTTGCTTATGTTAAATTGCCGATCATGTCACCACTACTACTTATAGTAGCCTTTCAGTTCCTGTAATTTTACAGGATTTTAATAATAATTTTATATAAGTAATATATATCTGTAAATGCATCCTCATTTTTGATAATTATATTGATGCGTCTACCTGCATACAGAATCAAGTGAAAAAGGACACACATTTAACTATGCAATCAAAAATAAAGTGACACTAGGGATGAACATTATTGAAGAATGGAAAGCAAGAAGCTACGGTAATAATAATTCACTGATTTTTTTTTTTTCTTCGGCTGCTCCCATCCACAGCAGACAATCCAACCCACACACAACTTGGCCAATGTTTTACACCAGACGCCCTTCCTGACACCACACTCACCCAATAATGATAACAATAATAATAATAACCACAGCATTACTACTACTACTAATAAAAAATAATCACAGCATTATTTCTACAACTATTGCTAATACTGTACACCTAATACTACTACTAATAATAATAACCACAAAATTACTACTACTTCTACCACTAACAATACTAATTATAATAATAAGCACATCATTACCACTACTACTACTTTTGCTAATAATAATAATAATAATAATAATAATAATAATAATAATAATAATAACGATGATGATGAATGGAGAAAGCAGTCAAAGAAGAATAGTTTTTAATCCAAAAGGAGGGGAGAGGAAAACAAAAACAAAATACGAAAAAAAATATTGAATATAAATTGGGATTGTGCTGCATGTTACACTCACTCACTCTTTTAATGCTCCAGCTGGTGCAGCCTGTAAATGCATTTGTTATGTCAATTTATTTTATTAGATTGTTGTTGATTGTTAGATAGCATCTGTTCAGCACTATTATGACTGTTTCAATTATCCCTTATTTTGCGTTTGATTAATGCCTTTACACAGCTACAACTGCGTGTTAATTTCAACTGGATTATGTGAACTTATATCGGTTAACTTGGGGAGGGAAAAAGGGACAGAGCATCATGCAGGTGCGATCCATCCACAGTACTCCTGTGCAACAATGTAGAGATTCAGAGTAAAAGACGTTTATAGCTGACTCTCAGAAAGAAGCTTCCAAAGGAAAATTCTTTTGAATATTAAAGCTTGAGAAATTGGAAGTGTGGTGTGAGAGCATGTGACGATGAGTGATTGCTTGAGCTGGCAGTTTTGCAACTTCCCTTTTTGCCTTTGTCTCTTAGAACAATGACACTTGGTACACTTTGGTGAGGTCATGGCTCACTCATTTGGTGCGGTCAACAGTTTTATCAGATTCTATATATCTTCCTTGGTACTCCTTGTACAAATATGGGAAAATCTACTGAAAATTCCACTCCTTTTTTGGTTCATCATATTTTTCTGGTTACCAGCTGCTAGTTGGAGAAACAGGATTAGTCCATTAGAAATCTTGCATTTCCTAATCTTTGCTAGGATACAGGAGAACCGCTATTTTTATCTGGTAGTTCTTATGTGACGCTGTAGCATCAAATATCACCATAGTAACACAGCATGCACCAACCTCGGAACCTCGGTTCTGACTGTATTTTGACAAATAATTTGGGCCCTTGAGATTAAAACTCCTAATGGCCACTAGTGTTTTTCGCTTAAAAACATCTGAGAGAAGCGGCACAGTTTGCAAGAGAATATTTTTCGGCATATTTAAGCAGTCAGTGATAAATTGTTTATATACTGTATGTAACATTTAGCCATAAGCCACTAGTCTTTTCAAGTATGAAAGTAAAGTCTAAATATGTAGTTAGGCTAGTTTGTGAGTTTAAAATTATTCTAGTTTGTAAATTTATGTTTGATAGTATGTGAGTATGTATGGAAGTATGCTAGTTTGTGAGTATGTAATAATGCTAGTTTTTTAGGCATGGAAGTGTGCTAGTTTGTGAGTAAGGGAAATGCTAATTTGTGGGCTTGCAATGAATCTGTTCAACCTTTTTGTATATTTCAAAATGTTAAATTTTGGGGGATTTCTGAAATCAGCACAGGGTTAAAATCATACACACTGGCAGACCTGATATTTGGTTAATTGTCCCTTTTTATGTTTCACCTTTAGGAGACGCTTTTGATAGCCATCAATATTTCAACAATTCCACTCATTTTTGGCAAAATTGGTTAAATAACATTTTTTGGTTTAAACACTTTAGCAAATTAAAAAACATTTCAGAAGTTTCATTGGGTTTATGTATGTCAAAATGTATGTGTAAATGTCAAAAATTTCTGCTTCATGCTGTGCTATTTGTGTTTGTTTGTTTGTTTGTTTGTTTTTGTGGCAGGTTGAGGCTCCACCTACTTACACCTAATTGGTTACTTGGCTTGTTGGCTGTCCTATGATGGGGCAGAGGGAGGCTATATATAGATTTGGTGCCGGGGGAGCCTTGTGTCATAGATCCTGCCCCTTGCCTTCATGTCATCGCTGCAGCATTCAGGTATGTGAAGTGAAGCTGGTTGGTTGTTTGAGGTAGACTGCAGCTCATGGTAGTGTGTTTTTCTTAGAATGACACATTTAACGAAGCGCCGTCGCTGGCATTGGCCCGAGGTTATCCCTCTACAGGTAAGAAAGCTCATTGTAAGTGCTGTAGTTCTCTTAAATTGTTCAAATGTTTAGCTGTATTTGTCCATTTATTCTGATGCAGAGGTTGGTGTGGGACAGAATCGGACACGTGAACTTCTTTGCAATGCACATTGTTCCCCGATAGGTGCTGTGGAAGCCTAGTTGTGCCCCTTGTTGCCCACTGTCACGCCTCAGCTGGTGTACCCTGAGCTCATTCATTTTGGGATATCCCAGTCATTCCTGTATGAAGTTTGTATGATGTATTTTTATGTTATGTTAAAGTGGGATTGCTCTTTTTCTTTTCTTATGTTTTGTAATAAAATTTTATTTATTTTTATCTGCCTCTCTTGCCGCCGCCTCACTGAGAACGAACCTGTGCTGTTTCTAATAAATATTTTATAAATATTCCCTGGTGAAATTCCAGGGTGGCGTAATCGTTAGGTTGCACTTTCTTAAAACCCTCGGTGTAGAGTTTTTAAACAGCATTAAAGGACACATCATATCACATAATACACACTCATAATGAAGTCTATCTGGTTTTATTTGCAAAACTATCCAGCATATTTTCCAAAGTGTTAGAAGAAAAAAAAATACAAATTTGCTCAAAGTACAAAAGAGACCATTGATGCATATTGAACAGTAAAGTTTTGTTACACTTAATGTCGACTATTTTAAACTTTAATACAGTTTATTGCTTTCAGTGATGGGTTTTTTTTTAAATGCAAATGTTGAGTTTCGTTATTTTGGAGGCATGATTGCTTAATAGCATTTCATTGCACTGTCAAAGGAATTAAGCGTGACTGGTTCACTACTTTGTTTTTGACTTAAACTTTTGCCATCACCATTACCTTGGGTTACATTATATAGCATTTGTGAGCTAGTAAATATCTGGACTGGTCTGTTTTGTGTAACTAAAGAGATGTGAAGCAACCTTTTATTT
The DNA here is from genome assembly GCA_011419295.1 of Clarias macrocephalus. Taxonomy (NCBI): domain Eukaryota; kingdom Metazoa; phylum Chordata; class Actinopteri; order Siluriformes; family Clariidae; genus Clarias; species Clarias macrocephalus. Next base: position 125,314 of record JAAGKR010001183.1, read on the forward strand.
TCATGCAACAAACATCTGGAAAGAATTGCTATTTTAAATTTGGCAGCTTCTATCTATTATTCTCTGGCAAGAAAAAGATAGTGATCATAAAAAGAAAAGGTTCAATTTACTGTACAAGTCAGCTAATGCCCTGAATGTATTGAATCACCAGATTATCACAACTTTTAGAGTTTTTTAGAGATATATATTTCATATATTGTGAAAGAGTGCTTCTGGGGCATGAGGAATATTTTTTATGTAAATATGAATCAGTCACCACATTGACTGTTTTTAATTAAAATTTCATCAGTTACAGGAAATCTGTGTGCTTTTTTTTTTGTGCAAGCAAAAAAAATTTTGCTACTCAGTTTTTCCATTCGATTTCTCCTTTCAATTTCCCAGTTGGAAGCCAAGGGAGTAAAATTGTCCATAGTCTCTTTGGATGAGAGGGTTGGCATGCTGTCTCATCTCTTTCAACCACAGTAACACTAGCCAGTTAAGGGTATGTGACGTTATGTATAAGGAGGAGGGCAGATGATGCTTTTCTCAGAGTATGTTATGCTGCATGAACTCGAAAAAAATAATTATTCTGTGGCCTTGTAAATGTATATGCAAAACAAATCACTGCTATCAGCTAAAAATCCCAGGCACTGAGAGGTTGTACAAGTTGTTGCACTGAGAGTACCAAGATCGAATAAGTAGGGAGGGTGGTGTTAGTATGTAAGTGCATCTAGAGTAAAGCGTGTGCCACATCTAAATCAGACAGCTTAAAGAGGGGAGAATTTTTTATTATTATTAATAGTAGTACTGCAATATTTGTATTGATTTATCTCCCTTGCTTATGTTTAACTGCTGATCATCTGACCACTGCTACTTAACCTCAGTTCCTGTAATACCTGCATTCTTTATTTCTGATAATTACATTGATACTTCTACCTGCATACATTTGTATTGCCAATGCTAATCAAGTAAAAAAAATTAACACAAACTGTGCAGTCAAAAATAAAGTGACACTAGAGAAAACTACTGAAGAAATTTCCATGTACTAAAATTACAGTACAAATTTAGAATGTAAATTAGATTAAATCTTATTAGGATTTTAAGCAAATAAAAAACATTAGCACAAAAGCTACACATGTAGGGTTTTGTGTCATCTTATATTTTGTGTACTTTAAATTTTGTAGTAGATTTATCACTAAATGACCATAAAACACAGTCAGGATGTGCTACTGTGTCATCAGTTATCAATATATATTTTTTTTAGTTATTATGAGTATTAAATATAGTAGGCTGTTATGATCATCATAATTGTCTTTAATAAATAATAAACTTTAACAAATTACTGTACATTTTTACATCCCAGTAGCACTCCTGTTGCACTGTACCACAGCTGGTAAGGCAAAACCATATAAAATACAATTGAAACATTTAAATGAATTTATAATCACAGTACTAAAATTACAGTACAAATTTTGAATTTAAATTAAATATAGGCATTACTTATTTGCATAAAATTCAAGCAAAGTAAATGTTAACACAGTGAGCCTTTATATTTTATCATGTGTAACTCGCGTAGGCAGAAAACTCGGTGTGTGTCAGGAAAAAGTGGGTGTGCCACAGGTGTTAATGTGCAAAAACTATATAATACAACTATAAAAAGATACATAGACTTTAAGTGCACTCACAATGACTCAACTCAAACGTTATGATTTTGTCGAAAATAATGAAAGCAAACAGATACCGCGCTCGTTTCAGTGAACATGAGAGTGTCAGAAAATGAACCGAAACTCCATGTATGCTTGCCTCACAGACATGAAAAATATAGTTATAGAAAAGGAAATGTCTGCTTTTATAGAAACTAATGGGAATCGTACACATCGACTGCTGTGAGGTGTCAATAGGTCTTTAATACACAATTTTTTTTGTATATATTTCAGTGAAACAGAAGCTCTGCTGAAAAAAAAAGGTTGGGCACATCAGTCACTTTACCCCAAATAAAAGGTCTTTGAGTGGTATAATATAGTTGTAACATAACAGATATACAAACCGAACAAACGGTGCACACTGAGTACTAAACCTAAGCCGAACGCATGGATTAATAAACCGAGAAACGTGTTTCTTAGCCCCACTCCCGTTAAAATGGCGTATTCAGAGAAAGACAAAAAAAGAGACTAAAATCTAAAATTAAAACATTCATAAAAATACCAAAGAAAATTGTGTGTAGATTGATTAAAAAAAACAATACAGTGCATGTTATGATGATGATAATGTACATTTCTTCCATTCCATTGATTCAAAAACGGTAACAATGTCAATTTTAGAATCTAGAAGATTTGAAATTTACACACATTTAAGAAGTGGCCTGAAGCAATGCAGGTCTTCAGAAAGGCCACAGATCCAAGAGGGTCTTAAAGTGGGGAGGGGTGCATTTTAGTTTCTCTGAATGTATAGGTGAGAACAGCTGATTCACATCTGGGGTGGGGTGAATTATTTGCATTTGAATGTTGTCTGACATTGTAAAGCACACACAGTAATACTAAACAACAATCTACAATAAATAGGAATAAGAAGCCCTGATTTATACTGCATAAATATAGTACAACAAAATTCCTCCGTGCTCCCAAACGTGTGGTTGAGCGCTGATTAGACTACGTAGGAAATTAAAGAGAATTACGGTGCCGGCTCAAACCTCATTTAAATTAAATTAACAAATATTGTAAGTAAACAGCAATAGCCCAAAATTAATAAAGCATTTTCACTTGGACTATAAAAATAGCCCTGCATCTATTTGTAGGCGTGCCAGCTGCCTACTTTTTATTTAGAAGTTTTCAATACAAATCTTATGCCCAAATTACATCAAACATTCCCCATCTTAATATTTTAACTATTTGAACCATTAAACTATTTATTTTACTATTTTAACTAGTATTTAATTTACTTCAAAATAAATTTAAGAACAAGAACAATCAAACTTTTTGTTTTTATATTATTGATTAAATGTGGGCTGAAAAATCTGTTGTCCTCAAAAATATAACAGATGAGGACTCCTTTCCATCAATCTGATTTACAGTCATTGGGTCATTTATTATTTTTTAAATGGACGCTATCTTTAATAACTGATGGAGGTTTTGAGCTGTACACACATGCATTCTCGCCTAAACAACTCTTAAAACTACACTTTGTGACACAATAACAGTAATATTTCGAACATTTTGTAGGCCGTTTGGAGAAACCAGAGAATAAAGAATAAAACAGTTGTTGGGTCAAAATAACCCAACCAGGTGTTTACAGAAACAGCACAGCATTATTTAGAGTGCATTTTTTTTTTTTTTGTTGTTCTAATGTTGTATTCTGAAAGTTTATTTTCTAGTTATTTCTATATTTAAAGTTTGAAGTCTTTAAATGTAACTTTTTAAAAAATAATAATAAACTGATACAAATAGAGGGTATATAAGTTAATTCTTTGTACAAATAAAATTGTTAGCTAGTGAACTTGTGAATTTTTTTTAAACTCATTATTGTACAGTAAATGTCAATAGATCTGTTACTGATTTTTCATGTTTGTTGTATAAAGTACTCTGATGTGGAAATTACCATCATTAGTATTTTTTCGATAGAACATGTGACTTATTTTTCAAATATTTTCATTCGACCCAGGCTCAAAATCATGTCACCTTGCGCCACCTGGCGGTTGTTTCTTGAAGGCCACGAAATGCGACTGGTTTATTTTGGCCGTTGCCGTTTTGCCGCGACAGAGTGTGGCGGTAATGCATTCCCCATAAGTGTGCTTTTAAACTGGGAGACTGTGTCTGAGCCCCGAACATTATCGGTTGAAATCGAAATATGAAAATGCTCGGCTCCCTTTTGTGGACTTTGATATTTTGGGTACTTTGGTACCCACAGGCAAAATGAAGCTAGGGTACCTGTGATCCTGTCACCAGGTTACTGGTATATACAGAACCAGTCAAAGGTTTGGACACACCTAGTTTAATGGTCTTTCTTAATTTTTATTTCTTCATTGTAAAACAATGCTGAAGGCATCCAAAATATGTAATTATCTTCTTTGAACAGATGTTTGAGACATGTCTACTTTGTGCTCTGTAAAGCCGTCATAATGCCTCTAATGTAATGTGCTGTTTGTTACTTGGTCATTTCCTGAGGTGGTAAACAAACCTATCCTCTGCAGCAGAGAAGTTTTGTCTTGCCTTCCTGGGATAGCCTTCATGAGAGCCTGTCATTATGGTGCATCAAGAACTTTTCCAGAAGAGTGATTGTTGTTGTTATTATTTCATTACCTAATGCTCTGAGTTATTTCACAGTTTTTAATCGGCAGTATTGTTCAAGAAAAAATAAAAAAATAATTCACAAAACAAATTCACAAATGAAAAATTTTATTTACTGTAATTGTCAGTTATTTATTTCACCTGGCGGTGATAATCTTCCAACTGATTTGTGTATATGCAAACATTACATTAATTGTAGCGTGCAAGTCATCACATTTTGCATGGTGTCTTGCTGTATTCATAAGCACTGAATGTTTTCATATATTACAACATGAAAATTGACTTAATTGTGTATTTAACAAACTAACATAAATTGAACATTTTATGATTTCTAAAGAAGAATTTATTATTCATTATTAGCACATTTTGCCCAGCTGCACGGTGGCTTAGTACATAGCACTGTTGCCGTGCACCTCCAGGGGCCAAGATTTATTTTTTTGTAGAATTTAGGAAATACTTTAAGGATGCAAATCTATGATACTACATCGAAACCGTAACATTAAATAGTTACATTTAACACTGGAAAGTTATAGACCCCTTTAGGGCAAGTTACTGTATGCAAAAATGCTATAACAATTCAATTTTTAATAAACTCATGAGCAGTTATATGCCAGACTACATCATAGCATCAAGCGCTTCTTTAGGATGATTTTTTTTCCCCTTAAACATTTTTCATGTTGATTGTATAAAGTACTTGAATGTGGAAATTACCATAATTGTAGTATTTCTTCAATACAACATATGACAATCTACAGTACTTACAATTAAAAACTGCGGCAATTGCAGTTGTTTTGCAAAAATGTCCCTGGTGGTCATTTCAGGAATGACTTTTGAAATGTAACATTTTGTTTTGGCTGTGAGCATGGCGGTTATAGGAATTCTAGTTGACTACCTACTGTACTGTACTGTGTCACTCAGCATCACTGTCAATCAAGTAAAGACACAGAAACAACAGTAGACACAGAAAATGTGTGGCTTACTCCAAAAAAAAAAGGCAAAAATTTAACACTGGAATGTTATACATCCCTTTACTGCAAGTTATGCAAGAGTGCTATACCATTTATTTTTATTTTTTTACTTAACTAATTATTTCACTTTATTAAATCAAATTTGACATTCAATAAACATTTTTATAAATAAAAGAGGTTTTTGTCTGTACATTGGTCAGAAATTACTCTTTCAAGTATATCTTTACATTTCATACATGACAGAGGGCGAAAGGGCGAATCCAGTGGTGGGCAGAGGCACGGATTGAAAACGGTTGTAGACACGGGAGTTGAAGATCAAAGGTGCGGAGCACATGCAATGTGCCAGGACACCAGGAGGACATTGGACATGATGGCACAGAAAACTGTGCTTTCATTAGCAAACTTTTTCTTCTCATCTTATTGTTAACTATCTTATCAAGTTTTTAATTTAATTCAAATAACTTAGATAATACTGGGGTCAATACACATTCTATGTTTTATGTTAATCTAAAGAGAGGAAAGCCTTTCTCTATTTAAGCAAAATTTTACGTTTTGTAATACGAAAATAGATGCTCAAAATGTAATTAATAAAAATGCAATATATTAAAAAGGCTGCATTTTTATTATATATTAATATAAAGCCTGTGCTTGCTTATGATTTAAAGTGGAACTCTGGCATATGAATTTAATCCGTTCCGGAGGCAAGATCTGCAATAAATATGGAATAAATAGACATTAAACCTCGCTTAACCTTCATTTATGATTCCTCTTGGCACTGGCTGCATTAAAAACTTTACTGTCTAAGTCACTCATTTTCAAATTCAAAAGTTTAATGCAAAATTTTGGTTCTTAAGCTAAGAATTTGCAAGGTGGGGCGTTTGTATGCCGAGGTACCACAGTATTTATATTTGAGGTTTGGGCAATGTAAAGGTAAATGCTATTAATTCTCAGTTCTGTAATGCAGCAGGGAAGAAAACATTCTCAGTTAAACATCTTGTCATGTTGATTCCTCTTGAATTAAAATGGTAGGTCATAATTAGCATAGATACAGGAATCTCTGATCTAAAAAAAAAAAAAAAAAAAAACACACACACAAAAAAAGGGCATTCAAATTTAATAATGATTAGAAAGTCTTAGAATTGTATTATTTATTTAAAAACATTATCACAATATCCTTCTTTTCCTGACCAAAACACATAATTCCTTAAGAGTGTACTAAAATTGACAATAGTAAATAATTTAGTCAAATTGCTGATAATTACATCTTTTTCCCTACTTTCATTTTAACATTAAGTAATCAAGATAAACAATTTAATTATCCAGCCTTCATTAAAAACAGACAGCAAAGAAACTGCCCTCTCTTGCACAAACAATGACAGTGGCATTTTTTTTCAACAATTTACAAACTATTTGCCCTGCTAGCCTTGAGAACATGTCAGATGGGGAAAGAGGGCAGCGCTTCCAGGTGGTCTCAATTAATGTACTGTACAGTAATAGAGCGCTGAGCAATGATTAAAAATTATTCATGACTCATCTCCTATATACTGTATGCTCTTCAGGCATACTTTTGATTGACGACTCATGATAACTGGTGATTTGTAATCGTGGTACATCTTGTTGGGTACCGCAGCAGTGTAATATCACGTAAAGATAATTAAATTGTTATATCACAAGCATAGCATAGGCAGCATAGGAGGCTTTTGATATCAAATAAAAGCATAAATGTCAGTTATAACATTATTTTTAAAAGTAAAACTAAGACAAATAACATTTATGCTTTTATTTGATATCAAAAGTCTCCTAATGAGGATGACAATGTATTGTTGTGTTCATTTAGAAACTAAGCTGTTTAAGATTCCTTTGGCTATATCATTAAGGGATTCATAGTCACTTGTTGATTTACAGTGAAAGAAGTTGGCGCAATGGAGGCACAGCCATGCCTAAATAGTTGAGTACAGTTTAACTTTATGCAAGTTTACATGAAGAGGCCCTCACCTAAACCAAAATTTTACTGATTTCAACAATTACAAAAAAAGTTATGAGCGCCTGTAAAATTATATTTTAAATCCTAAAAAATTTATTAATTATGAAGCATATCATCTGATAATGTAATGTACCCTGAATGAAGTGCATATGGAAACTGCATGCATATGAAAGTATATTAGTCTAGTGAAAAGCAGCACTACATACAGAATTACTAGATAGATAGATTTTTTATTTTATTGATCTCAAAGGAAATTCCAGATTTTACAGTACGTTTGAACACACACTACTTGGATCTGCATTGACTTTTAATACACAAAGCCCAGGGAAATACTTAGCCCTTTCAGGACTTTTATGTGTTGCCTCTGAAATTATAAACTTCAATAAAAATAAATAAATACAATTTTATTAAAGCAACAGTGTGATACAACAACGTTGTATGACCAAATATACATTAGATTTAGAGATTCAAGTGTGGATATCTCAGCTGATCCTATACTTTTTAACAGTCAGTGGTAAAGCTGTTCCTTTCTTTAGGGGAGAGACTTGTAAGGGAGTATCTGTTTATAACTGCTATAAACCAAATGACTACAGGAACTGTTTTGTGGACATTCCTTAATTTTGGCTTTAAATGGATTTAAAGTGTTTGTTTTTTAATATAGTGCACTACATTGATAAGAGTACTTATATTCTGTGGTATGAGTAGAATAGAATAAAAGGCCCTATTATTGGAATAGAATTGTGTTTGGAGCCGTAAATGCGGTCCATGATTATTTTTCCCCCCTAACAGCACACCCTGTCATGTTTCATTCAAGAGGCTAAATTCACATTAATCTGACTTAATCATAATGTGACAGATTTTCTAGGGTTGTCTGTCAGATAGGATCTGAGTCACTTTTGTATGTGGCTGCACGGCGTGCGCCTGTGATGGGCATGCGCCCAAATCAATATCGCTCCTCACTCACTCCGAAGCTCACTAGGTAAGCGGCCTTCCACGTCTGAAGGTGTGCGAAGGAGCGGGGCCGCCTAACTAGGTACGGCTGGTGAGCTATCTGCGTTAATGATCCCGAGCTTCTCTCCATGCTATAAAACACAGCGGAGCGTGTAGCTCAAAGTCTGTCTGTTGGGAAGTTGGATTTCACTACATGGTGGGATTTATTAAAGACAGTGGCACGCGAGTGGGGCGATGTGATGCGCCCCACAGACTTTAAAAAGGTGGACGGAAATGCCGCCCTTTGATCTCCATGAGAGGACAGCTCGTGAACGAGCACATTCATTCTTTTCCCTTACTTTCCATCCACCCTCCTTTAACCCTTTTCCTTTCCCATTTTTCCTAAATAAATTACCCTTTTTCTCCGGAAGACCTCGCCTCGTGTCTGTGCTTCATTGTGCTGCGTGTACAACATAGGGTCGAACCCGTTACAGTGGCCCTTTTATCAGATATACAGTATATTGGCATGTGACTTTAATGAGAGCGTGCAGATTTTAATTGAGACATGACCGTCTTCCTCTGCACATATGTAGGTCACTGACATCATTAGACAGCTCTGGAAACAGTGACGCAGAGAGGAGATAGTAATCAATATAGGGAAAGTTAAAACAGTAACGGCAGTGACTTTGTCCAAATAAAGCTAGAGGAAAGCTACAAAAATACAGCAAATTTGAGAAAAATTGCACTGAAAAATTACCTATAGATATGTAATATGTGCATATATGTTTCGTATCAGAGGACAGACATGTCCACATTAGAGTCAGAAAAAAAATCATTTTATGAATGTGAACTGCCATGACATGCAAGCCTTTGTTGTTGCTGGTTTTTATGATTTCTAGATTCAGTTTTATCTTGCTGAATTGATGGTATTAAAACTGTTTGTATTTACACTAGTTATATAAATTGAACTCGGGTTATGTTTAACAATCAGCTGAGAGGATGAATCCATTTGTTAATAGATTATTTGTTAGAGTAGATCCAAAATATATTTTTTTAAGAATGTGTTGACATTTTTAATATTGTTTACCTGTTCTTTATAAGTCCGTTGAATATGCTGTATATTTGCATACAGGTCTTCATCCGAATCTGTATGGTAGTCATGACACCTTCTCTCATGCTTTGCAGGCTGGGCAATAGTGAGGTCTCCACTTGGCTCTGCATGGCGCCTAAATACACAAAGTCATACAAATAAAGACATACTGTGTATATTCTTTAATAATGCATATGTTCAATTTCATATACTGTAAGACCAAATGAAAATTCTCAAACATTTAATAATTTCTCTTAGGTGATATTTGCTTGCTCAAAAGAAACCATGACCATTGTTGTTTAGATTGTTACGTCCCAGTCTAGGGTTGGGCCGTACAGCAAATGATTGGTTCGGGGTTCTATTTTAAACTGTTCGGTGAATGTGGAACAAAGTGGTGTAATGTAACAAAGAACTAGACAGATACGGTAACTTACAAACAAGTGAGGTTTGTATTGCTTGACCAATAGCACATGCAAATAAACACACAAACACAACACCAGGCTTAGCTTCAGGGTGGACCCAGGCCAAAATAATAAACAAAAAGGTATCTGTATTTTAGAAGCTAACTTACCTAGCAAAGAAAACACAAACAAAAATACAGATGCCTTCACTATCTTCCTAAACCAAAAACAGTGAACAAAAATCCTTTTCCCAAAATAATGGGCAACTACTACCGGTGAGTGCACAAACATACAGTGAATTCAAACAAACAAACAGTATTTACAAGGAGCCAGCAACCAAACCAAAAAGGACAAAGCAAAAATCAAAGTCAAAATGGAAGCCAAAAGTCAAAAACCAGAATACACAATCCAATCTCAAAATTTCACTATCACAACAAAACTCTCCAACACAACCAACACTTCGCCTACACCCCCCCCTTCCCTGATCAGCCTCCTGGAATGGGCTTCAAGGGTGTTGGAGAAATGGTCTGATGAACTCCCTTTTCAAAAATTAAAGCCACAATTGGGTGCTTCTCCAGCCCCCTTTTCTCCACTGAGGTATCGAAACAATGGGTTAGCGAAGGGTCGGCCTTCTGAACCATTACCAGTTTTGCACGAGTTATGCGGAGTTTAGCACCTGGTTTGGAAGTAGCCTTGGGAACATCAGTAACTTTCACACAGGGGTTAAGTTGAGGCATGCTTTCCTCAATTGTTTCCTCCTGACATAGGAAAGAGTCAGACAAATCTACCACATCACCCAGTTTCTTTTGCTGAGCACGGGTTAACACACAAGCAGGAAACACAGAAGACATCTGAGCCTCTAACTCTGGACAATCACTCGGTTCAGATACAACCTCTGGAAGTGACATAATTTGGTTTCCTGCAATATCATTCCCTAGAATGAATGAAACACCACTTACTGGCAATGCTGAACGGACCACAACTTTAACAAAACCCGAAAAACCTTTGGTTTCTAAATATACCTTGTATAAAGGTGCTCGAATTACAGTCATGCCAATACCCTGAATTAACACATCGCTCCCCAAATAAGAAGATTCTGTACAGGGCAATGCATTCTCCAAAATAAACGATTGAGCAGAACCGGTATCCCTCAAAAATTTAATGGGGTTTCTTGTCTGACCAGCCCCTAACGATACATATCCCGAAGATATGAAAGACTCAAACACAGACTCATCAGTAGACTGTGAAACTGACTTATCCAGCAGCTCTGCAGCATTTACCTTTTTTCTAGCAGTTTGCTGACGAGCAACCTTACGTTTTAACATTGGACAGGAGGCAATTAAATGACCTTGTTCGTGACAATAACATTCACGGGTTTCAGGCAAAGAACTAACCGGAGAGCGAGCCTGAGCAGTTGTGTTACGTGACTTTAATTTGTGCAAGGAAGAGTTGGTATGTGATGCAGGCATATTAAACACAGTCTTGTGAGTCAACACAAATTCATCAGCTAAGACAGCAGCTCTAGACAACACATCGATCTTCTGCTCATTCAAATACACCACTAGCTGCTCTGGAAGGCAAGACTTAAACTCTTCTAGTAACATCAGTTCTTTAAGCTGCTCAAAACTTCTCACGTTACTAGCAGAACACCACTTTTCAAAGAGCAAGCACTTCTCCCGAGCAAATTCCACAAACGTTTGGCTATTTGATTTGACCAGATTCCTAAAACTTTGCCTGTATGCTTCAGGCACACGCTCATAAGCACGCAGAACTGCAGCTTTAACCAAGTCATAATCAAGACTCTGTTCCAAGGAAAGGGCAGAGCATGCTTCTTGTGCTTTCCCTGTTAATTTACACTGCAGTAACAGTGTCCACAAACTTCTTGGCCAATTCAATGTGGTCGCAATTCTCTCAAAAACTGCAAAATATGAATCAACCTCCTCTTCTCTAAACAAAGGCACTAGACCCACATGTCGGCTAACATCGAAAACAGGCTGGCTTACCGGTGAGGACTGAAGTGGAGCAAGTGGTGACGCCAGGGCACTGGAGACATCAGCCCCAACGGGACTAGGGGAGACTGCTGTGGGAGAAGCAAACTTTCGTGGCAGCGGCACAGGCTTCCGACTCTGACCAGCCAGCTCAAGCTTCTTCCCCTCAGCGTCCAACTCCCTTTCCCGAATGCGCAGCAACTGAGTCTCGTACTCCTGATGTTTAATTTTCAACTCCAGCTCCTTCAGTGCCAGTTGCAAGACAGGGTCCACTGAATCGGTCGGGCGTTCAGGTCGAACGGCCCCCAATTCCTCCCCATGTCCTGCTACTATTCTAGTGGGACCGGCCCTTGGGAGAGGTTGAGTACCAACTCTCTCAGATACTACATCCCGCTCAGGTAAGACCTGTTCAGCCACAAGTGCCTCATAGATAGTGGCCTTAACCACCTTTTTACTAGCTGATTTGGAAACCGAAATATTAAAGAAATCAGCTATGAGGAGAAGATCATCCTTTCTACACTTATCAAATTCCTCTAAAGTAGGACAAAGAGTGAACATGGTCAAATCAAATGCAGCCATCTTGAAATGGGAAATTACAACAGCTGAAGCTCTCAATATAATGCTATAATTAATAGTCTTTTTTAATAATCCCGGACGAGCCCCCACTTCTGTTACGTCCCAGTCTAGGGTTGGGCCGTACAGCAAATTATTGGCTCGGGTTCTATT
>JAAGKR010001184.1:0-91688 GCA_011419295.1 Clarias macrocephalus
TTTTTTTGTATTTTCTTGGATCTTATGGATGTGCAAAACTTATATAATTATGCAATATCTTTACAATAAATTCCAATGTCTTAAATATATACAGTCCCCTTGAATGTATTGCAATGGTAAAGTCAATTAATTTGTTGTTGCTATACACCGATTATAAATTGATTATCAATTAGATAGCAGTAAACTGGTGACAGGATCATGGGTACCCAAGGTTTATTTATGCCTGTGGGGACCAAAGGCTAGCCTGTCTGGTTCGATTTCACAGAAAAGCCAATGTTGCACGAACTGTTGAGAAGAGGTAATGCTGGTTAACAGAAAGGTATCAGAATGCCCAGTGCATTACAGCCTGCAACAAGCTTAGCAGGCAAAGTGTTCAAGCATAGGCAATTTTAAACCCTTTTAGCACCCCTAAATCTAATCTTAGCATCAACAGCAAATGCCATAATAGTCTGTTTCTTAGTAGAGAGTAGTTTAAGCTTTATTTTATATTTATTTTCAGTAGATCTATGGACAGTCAATTAAACGATTGGAACATCCCCTGACTCAATTAAGTTTTTTTTTTTTTTTATGGTTGAGAAAACAACCAGGTTCATACTAAAGTTTACAAGTCTATTCAGAATACTTATTTATTATAGTTAATAAACAATCGTTTATAATGTAACATATAAAGTCAAAATAATGTTGCCCGTCTGAATTGCCCACAGCAACAAAACATTCAGGTACCAATTGCTTGTATAGCATTTATTAATTATAAATTCTCGATTTAGCTGTTAAATTTCGCTGATCAGCACAAAAAAAAAGAGAGAGAACAGGAGAGCTTGGGTGAGAGAGAGAGAGAGAGAGAGAGAGAGAGAGAGCAGGATGAACACAGCAGAAAGTGAGAAAAAAAATGTGGCACAAAACTCAGTTATTAACTTACTAGTAATTTTAATATTGGTCTAAATCAAAATATACTTCAAATATTTAAAAGAATTGAATAATATTAATAACACAATAATAATTACTATTAGTAGCAGAACACTATACATGTTACATTCTGATTAGGGGTTGAGACCCCCCCTTGAACTAAAGCCACCCCCCCCCATCAGTTCATGTGGTTTTACAAAAGTGTGGCATTAACCATTGAGAAATTACAGACATTTTCATACACACCCACATAAATAATGCAACAAACTAATATAATTACAAACATAAGGACTGCCTTTAATATTTGGATATGGAAAGGTTAACACCACACTTGAATTAAAGGAGAAAGCGTAGACTTTTCTTTGCGTGTTTCATTTCAAATTCAATGTGGTAGTGTACATTATATTTTTGTTCAGAAATGTATAGACCTGACTTTAAATATGAGACTGAAAGGGATGTTGAGACCTACAGAGGAACTGTACCACAGCTGAGGGTTTACTGTACTGATGTGCTTTTTATAACTAATAAAAAAAGTTATTTTTTATTGTAGATTCAGACTTTTGGATGTTACCGGATTCCTCTCTCTCTCTCTGAAAGGCTCATGCTGACAGGTGGCGGTGATGCTCCTAGATCAGTTCCAGTAAAGGACCAGTGCATCCCAGAGCTCTGCTCTAGCTTACAGAGGATCTTTTTGATTTGAGCTTTCTCATTGTGGGCAGCAAAGTGCTGAACCTAAGCTTCTGTGTTTTGACTGAGTCAGTCTTTCTCTTACTTTCTCTCTCTAATTTGCTCCATTTCCCTCCCTCTCTATCTCTGCCACTACAGTAGGAGCAGTTTTGCCAAAGCAGCACTCTTTTTCAAAGGTTGTGTTTGTGCCTCAAAAACAAGAATATAGTTTTACCATATTACTATTCTGTATTGTTATATTGTAATTGCAAACAGGCTTTTTTTTTTTTTTTTGATATTGCCATTTTTAGTTTGTAGCATCACAAAAACAGCTTCCCTAACTCATGCTATGGATTAATGTAATAAAATACAGCTATTAAATCAGCACATATACAGGTGGTGCAGGCGCTAACTAAAACCAAATGGCTGGGTACAATTGTGGTGATTTCATGAATATTTCAGAATGGTTATATCCCCTGTGCAAGCTCAGGTGAACCCTGTGTGAAAAAGGTTTCTTTTGTTACCGTTTACAGCCTGTGGGGACAGGGAGGGAAATCAGGACGGAGATTAAGACTGTATTGGCCTTGAGGTAGAACCTCCACTCTGCCTACCTGAATTATGCTGCCTTAACATCTCATTTCACAAACTCTCTTTTCTTTATTTGGCAGCTCATTTAAGACCAATGATTTAAAAATATATCATTATTTGACAGATATAAGCTATTGATTTTGTCATGTTGCACACTCATTTTGATCTGTTTTTATATTAGTGCACCTAGTGGTCAAGATATGAACTGTAGGAATCATGTTTTCCCATGTCCACGAAGCAGCAACAGAAAGCAGACAGACAAGTTAATGAGAGGGTTGTCGGGGTCATGTTTGTTATGCCAAAATGGACTTGCTGGAGGTTGTTAATACCGTATTTAAGCACAAATAATGAGGAATAAATTTCATAAACTTGCAAGAGCAAAAGCAATATATTGCAAAGAAACTAGGGGTGTTAACTAAAGTGCTCGCCCTAACATCCGCGCGATTCCCAGTTGATGCTGGAATCTCTCGCCGTCGAAGGTCTAGAGAGAGCTGATTGGCCGAGCTCTCTCAGGGGGGAGGGATGAGAGGTACTTAGTGCCCCCACATTAATACCGGCTCTTCAGCCAATCAGGGGCGTCTGTAAGCTCATGCAAGGAGCGTATAGCGCTGTCCTCCGAGTGTGTTACGTTGCCCCCAATGGTGCGTGAGGGTCGGCTGGCGTCATGTGTTTCCTCGAAATAGTCTTCGGCCCTCCCGGCTGAGTGGTAGTAGTAGCTTAATGTGGGAGCCCCATAGTGACGGGGAGGAATTGGCTAAATTACAGAGAAAATCAGAAAAAAAAAAAAAAAACAAGAAAGAAGGTAAGGGGGTAAACGATGATTGCCTGTCAAAAGTGCATCTGAAAAAAAGGGATACGTGTCTTCTGTTTCCAATACGAAACTTTTCTGTCCTACTTTCAAGTTTGTTGTGTGATTTTTGTTTTTTTAGATGTAGTTAAAACTGAAAAGTTTGTTAAAACCGCTCAACCCTGGATAATGCTATTAGTTTTCCTTTCCGCTTTGAGCAAGCACACCTGCTGTATTAAAATCAGTTGTCTAAAATAGTTTACAGTCAAAACATGAGATGTCCAAAACATACTTCTAGACTGTATACTGGAAGACTGTATTTTTGTCAACACTCAACTGCTTATTCTGGGTTTACTATACAATTTCACTAGACAGTAGGTTCTGGCATAAATCAAGTGTAATAGCTTCTCGACTTGATTTCATCTGAGGCCGTGTTGTTATTGATGCTATCCTGACCCACCAAAATCTGTCGCCATGGACCACTGCTTCTAACTGACCAAATTTCTCATAGAGAATTCGCGTCTACTCACAGCAGCAATCAGAAAGCTGTTTATGATGATGTATTTCTGCAGATCAGAATGCATTGTGAGAGGCAGACAGCGACAGGGAGAGAAAAGATGAGTATGAAATAAGCAATCATCACAGAGCTTACTCCCCAATCTCATGCTGGCTCTGTTTTCTCCTTTTGCCTTTGCTCTCAGTGCACCCTATTGATTAGACAGCTTTTTAGTTCCTATAGTGAGTCTCCCATACCTGCCCCGGTGCACCCTACTCTCGTTCCCAATTCAATTCCCCACAAAACTGCAGAGATTATCTGTACCGTAATGGATTATTTTCCAAATAAGGTTCGGCTTGTGCTGTATTATCGCTTGTTTAATATTTCAGTGCCGTGTCCAAACCCACCGCTGCTGTTTTCCGTATTGATTTATTCGGCATACCTATACAATCCCCCATAGAGGGAGACAATATATTATAGAATTTAATACCTTTCAAGCTCCTCATTTCACTTGAGACTTTCATTTTGCAAGACTGGTGGATCCATCATGAGCAAGCTTACCATATGGGAGATTCCGGAGATAACATTGCTACTGAGGGACAGAAAGGGTGTGGAGGGGGACGACACTCTGCCAATGGAGCAGGAGGGAGAGATAAGAGCAGAAACAAAAAAAAAAGAGGAATGGGGAAGAGAATAGTGAGGAGAAAGAGCCATGCACAGGATATTATGTCATTTATCTTTTATTGTAAACATGCCAACAAACAAGCAAACAGCTTCAGGAAGTCAGAGGCATCACTTCCTATTCCTTCTTCATCAACACGTATAAACATTGGCTTGTAAAAATCACACAAACACTCACACAGTACAGCATCCTGTCCTGGCCTGAGATGTGCCGTCTGGGTGCTGATAATGGAGCCTGAAGGCCATCGGTCACCCAGAACTGCACTGTCCATCCTGCATCCTGTTTCCACACACATGTAAGACTCATCATAGCTTAACAAGACAGATGCTTCAGAGTAGCATAAAGAACCACTGCATATCTGTGGTTGCACATGGTTGGATGAATGCAAACGCTAGAATCACTGCTGTCACTTTTTAACCTAAACTAAATGTATGACAAATGCAATTATAATGATAATCATCTAACAAACTGTTTTAATGCAGCTACAGCCACCAGCCTTATCCTTTCTGTTACACTTATCCTTTCTGAATATCCTCCACAGGGTTTGCAAGTACTGTACAGGACATTGAACCTGTAAACTTCGAGCCAATGTAAGTGAGTGGATGTAAGTGTTGTTGCTGTTGTTGTTGTTATTGCATATTTTAAAAGCCGTGCCTACTGTAACATTAATCTCAGAAGAACCGGCGATGCAAAACCAAGACACTGAAATCTCACTAAACTAATCTGTGACATTTAAAGTTTCTATATTTTAATATTTCTTTAAAAAAAAAAAACATATATTCCAAAGTGCAAGCCCAAAGTGAGTTAATGCTCCAGCTAAAATACACCTCATGGAAGGTATTTTAGATGCCTCAGTCTCATTTCATTCCACTCCTCCTCCGAATGTGACATTTCAGTGCCTATGTAAATGCGCTAATGGCACGCCAAGCCCAGTCAGAGAGCAGCAAACCTGAGCAACAAGCTGGGAGAGGATATCTTCTTATGTGAGGTCTCATCGGGGGGAAATTTTAATTGGCTTGCTTAAGCCCTGGCAAGTCCAAAAATGGAAAAGGACGGAAAATAGTGAATGTTTTTTCTTTTTCTTACATTTTCTGTTTGTACACACACACACACACACACACACACACACACACACACACACACACACATACACAAGATCAACCTGAGCGTCTTAAAATGACTAATTTTACATAAAAGTTATCCTTTAATCTAGTTCACCAGGACTGTATCTGGTTCCCTATTTGAGCTACAGTAAGGGGGGTGAGGGCATTTAATTTCATGTTCCGTGTGTTTTTCATACTCATACTTGTATTGATATAGAGGTGCACCAGTTTCTCAGCCATACTGTATAACCCATAAAACTTTTTTCTATTTTTATCATCAGATAAGTTAAAGCATATTTTAACACAGCCTTGTTAAATACACGGTTGTCATAGTCTCTGTGACAGCACAGCACTGGTTGTAGTTCCAACTATAAGGTTTATATGAATGTATTTACTCGAATATATTATTGTTTCTATGTTAACAAATTAGTATGGTGGATGCTTCCCGTAAGCAAACCACATGAAGGCATTATGCTTAATATTTAGACACTTTCTGTGAATATATATAGTTCAAATCAGGGCATTGTAACAGTGAGATGTGAATATGTGGCTTATTTTTGCCCAGAACAGAAATATATTTATGATGGGGGCTTTGCAGTCTCTTGGTTTTTGTACAGTATGTCCTAATAAGAACAGAGAGAAGAAAAAACTAAACAAAAAAAGGGCTATTCAATGGAATGAAAGTTTACAGAAGTTGTAATGTAAGTGATAACTATAACCAAATTCATTTGTGGTTGTTCTGCAACATTAACCACAGATATAAATTAATACAATCAGTAATGTCATTTTTAATAAAGGTAACTGGATGCAGTGCTGGTCCCAAGCCCAGATAAAATGAGAGGGTTGCGTCAGGAAGGGCATCCGGCGTAAAACCTGTGCCAAGATTATAGCGACCCCTTACCGGGTACAGCCGAAAGACCAACAACGACAATGTAATTTTTAATAAAAAAAAAAAATACTAATGTTAGCAGATTGCTGAGTTATAAGAAGCTGTTAATATTGAACTTATTACTGTAAATTGTTCAGCAACCAGGCAGCACGGTGGTGTAGTGGTTAGCACTGTTGCCTTGCACTGCCAGGGTCCGGGTTCGATCCCCGGCCAGGCTCGATTCCCGTCTCTGTGTGCCTGGAGTTTGCATGTTCTCCCCATGCTTGGTGGGTTTCCTCCCACAGTCCAAAGACATGTAGGTTTGGCGTTCCCAAATTGCCCGTAGTGTGTGTATGAGTGAGTTTGTGTGTGTCTGTGCCCTGCGAGGGATTGGCACCTTGTCCAGGGTGTACCCTGCCATGTGCCCTAAGTCTCCTGGGATAGGCTCCAGGCCCCCCGTGACCCTGAATACAGGATTAAGCGGTATAGATGATGAGTGAGTGAGTGTTCAGCAACTATTGGGAAAGTGATAATGTAACCTACGTAAGTTTTTACAACCAATGTGACATTCAATCTTTAAATACCTGTATTTATATTTTTATAATAGAAAAAAAAATACCAGTTATATTTACTTGTATCATCATAGTCAACATGATATGAAAAGCAATTCTCAGCACAACAGTAGAAATGTTTGCATATTGCCCAGGCATATTGAGTTAGACATACAGTACATACAAATCCCTGAGCTGTAAAATTTGTTAATGCTTATGATCTGATAAACACAATTTACGGGCATGTCCTTACTCCATCTTCTGCCCTTGATAGAGATTTAAGCTTTCTGATGATTGATTTGTGCAATAAAGTGTCAGCAAGTAATTCAGTTTGGAAAAGAAATAAATTATTTCACTGCCGTCTTCAAATTGTGTCTCTTGATATTCAATCTGAGGGTGTATTTGTGATAATGAGGAAATGATGCATGTTGAAAATGTTTATCAACGTTAAATTCACTTCTTCTTTGTTCCTTATATCAGTTACTGTACATTACATAAAATTACAACTAAATATTTTCCATCATATGTTTATCACTGTAGTACAAGTGACACCTATGTTAAATATAAATTCTTTCCTTTAATGTTTTTGTGCCAGCTTTAGCACACGCTTTTATACTCTGAGTATACACTACAGCGCATTGAACAGAGAAACTAAATAATTCACAGTATTTCTTTCAATTTTAATAGATTTAAAATATTCAATGATTCATGTTATGCTGAATAATAAAAATCTGTTCATAAAAGAACTCATAAAACAAAAAGCCTTGAGCAAATACGTACAAGGCAAGACCTTATTGCTTATTAAAGATCTTGCAGTCAGCGTTAAAACAATGGAAGACAAATGCAATTAAGGTATTTTTCCCCCTTCCACTAATTATATTTTCTTTTGCAGAAGTCATGCAGTGGTACGACTGAATTTGTAACCATTTCATGTTCAAGGAGGAAAGGTGAGAAGTCTGTTTTCATTATCAAACCAGCACCAATTAAATTCTACTATGACTCAAAGCTTATGCTTTTTGAGAAAAAGTCATCTAAAACAACTTCGAGTTAATTCGAATTATCTTTAAGGTCAAGTGGTACAAGCTTCTAATCGTGTAGCTGCAGGATTAAACATTTTAACATCTGCGAGTTGCTAGTTACAATATGTTATTCTAATTAGACAAATTAAGCTTCAGCTAATCTGCTCACAGACTCACACATACTGTAGATACACATACTATAGATACACACCCACACACACACGAGATAACACTCAGAGAAGTGTTAACACACATCTTAAGATGATTGTATGGATAATAATGCATGAGTTCCTCCACCGATTCCTCTCCTGTGCTTCCTGTATACCGCAGAAATACTGTACACAAGTAACAGAGCATAGATCATAAATAATGCAAAGCAAGCAAACAGACAACCAGAAACTACTCCTTCTTATAGAAATCCACGTTCTCATCTCATATACACAATTACTCATCGCTTCTCTGGCAATATGCTATTCCAATGTGCAGTATAACGCAGGCTTTGATTCCTTTGAGCCATGCATATGAGCGAAGTGCAGAGTAAATTGCAGTCCTCTCTGCCCCTGAACTGCTCCACTCACTGCAGGCACACTGCAGACTGGGAAATGGATCTGCAACCTGGCTGCCAACCAGTTCACCATAAAAGAATTTCTGAACATTGAATTCTGAAGCCAACCCACATTCCAGATAGATTACTTAAGCTGAGTATAAAATAACATATTAATAGACAGAGGGTGAAAAATTATCTAAAACTTATTCATACTAGTATGAATTGATTGTGTTAACAATTAAATCTTAAATTCTCAAGATCTATTGAATGAATCTTTTTTTCGTTCTTTTGACCAGAAATAAAATAAAATGTTACATTTTCAAGAAACAGACCCCCAATACGTCTACATACACAGATGTTGGCTATAGTTCCAGTAATAAACATATTACAATGCAGCTAAGGACATATTATAAACAGAATGAGCAGCTCACCATCATATCTTCTGGTCTGAGTCGTTCGTTCTTTTGAATCTATTGCACTGCAGAGCGTCTATGGGAGTCACGTGACAAAGGAACAAACGATTCGGACCAAAGACTCAAAGGTAACTCATTTCTGTTTCCTGTACATAACCTACCGAGGTTTTGTGATGCAAAAGTCTGAGTCGTTTGTTCTTTTGTCACGTGACTCCCATAGACTCTATGCAGTTCAGTACACAGAAAAAAGAATTGAGTGATTCTTTCTTAATGGCTCTTCTAGTCCAAGTCGTTCGTTCTTTTGTCACGTGACTCCCATCGACACTTTGCAGTGCAATAGATTCAAAAGAACGAATGACTCGGACTAGAAGATATGATGGTGAGCTGCTCATTCTGTTTTATCATAATATGTCCTTAGCTGCAATGTAATATTTATATTACTGGAACTATAGCCAAAATGTGTGTATGTAGACGTGTTGGGGGTCTGTTTATTGAAAATGTAACATTTTATATTATTTCTGGTCAACATAATTAAATGAACTAAATGACTCAAAAAAAGATTCGTTCATTTTGATCAACGAGATTCAAAGAACCGAGTCACTAAAATGATTCGAACTTCCCCTCACTACTGTCCATCACTAGCATGAGTGGAACTACTGTAGGTCAGTTCGGTCTGCAGTACTGAGGAGAGGGCAGCTACTGTACTTGCCAAAGTAGCACTTACTCAAACCATAACAGATAATGTTTTGTCATCTTACACAAAACTTAAAAGGTCTCTTTAGTAACTGCTTCTAATTGCCTCTGAAACATCCCTGTTGATTTGTCCACAGCTAACGCAAGCTACAAAGCTAACTAGTTTATAACACAAGGCTGAATCCCAAATCCCTCACTAATCCCTGATGAAGGGCACTACTTGGTGTGCAGAACAAATGATTGTTGACCCCAGAACACTAGCTTTCCATTTAACGCTATTTGGGACACAATCCCAGAAGCCAGAAGTTAACCTAGTTGACATTTTAAAGCAGAATAATATAATGCAGTGGAAATGTAAGGAAAGATTTACAAGATTTACAGGACTGTCCAGCACCTCAGTGGTTTATTCTCCTCACCCTTTGGCATCACGGTACCGGTAAGAATTTAAAACAGCTTTTCAGCCATGTTAAATGCACTAACTAATAGTCGGAAGCTCTCTGTCAGTCACCAGCTCAGAGGTAGCTCCTCCAGTCGCAGAAGGATACGTGGTGCTGATTAAATGAACTAACAAATCATAATCTGTAGATAATAAACAGCTTTTGTAATTGTTAATTAAAAGCAATATCACGCTCAGGGTCATGCTGTTATGCTGAATATTCACTATGTTCGTTTGTTCTTAAACTGCGTAAATATGGCCTCATAATCTGCAAGAACTCACAAAGTTCTTTATGGTTATAAACCGAGGCTGCTTTAGCAGCTTTATTTCCCCTCACAAAGTGATTTATGAGGAACTAAACAGCTTATGATTATTATAAATCTGCTCGAACATTATCTTTGGCACAAACAGCTTCGTGTTACTGTCCTACTGAATACTGAAAGACAAAAAATAATCTGATTTATGCCTCCCATAAAAAAAAATCATATATTTTTTTGTTCTTAAATGATTCCCAAACACACTATCTAAAGAAGAAGAAGAAGAAAAAAAAAGAGTAACCAGTGTACCTAATCATACAGTAGCTCCGCAACATACTGTATAATCATTTAATCCAGTGTTTAAAAGCATAGAATGGTCATGCACCATCTACCACAGCTACTGACCTTTTGATTTAGTGTGCTTGTACTTTTTACTGGACTACAGCTAGAACAGGATGTGTGTGTATGTGTATATGTGTGTGAAGGCTGCGTCTGGTAAGAAGTCAGTCGAGAAATAGTGCAAACCACAAATTAGCAGGTTTTGTAAAAGTAAAACAGTCCAAGAGTTGCCGAGATGGGCGGGGGGGTAACAGGAAGGAGATTCGGACAGCGGTTGGAGTGAAGTTGTGTGTAGCAGCGTTTTTCCTGTCTGTGAGACAGACTCTGCGGGAGATGTAGACCATGAAAAATGAAGCAATTAACAAGATAATTTAACAACTTGTTATACAGGGTGGTTTAAATGGTATGGTTTGTATGTGCTTTAAACGTTGGGGTTTGCTATGTATGCACAAGCACACATTCACATCACACACACACATGTGCAGACCCAGGGGAAACCTGATCTCAGGATCAATAACTGTTGGAGGGGAGAAATCAATAGGACCCAATGAGGATGTGAGGGGAAAAAAAAACGCTGCGCTAATAGAGAATTCAGTAGGTCATAGACTCATTAACAAACATAGGAAAGAAAAAGAAATAGTCAGACCCAGAATAAGAAATAACATAGACTCTAGAGGACTGCTAATGACTTTTACACTTATCCTTTAACAATTAGGGGACCGCAGAGCAGAACGCCTGTGGATATTAAACCAAGAACAAAGTACATCCTTTTCTGCTTTTCTGCTTTCCTTGCTTAAATAAAGATTCCCTTGTTTGATTTTTGCATCCTAACCATTAATGCTTTCACTTTATATTTGCTTTCACACCCAATTCTGGCCTTTTTTTTCTGTGAGTGCCTAAAATGAAGTGGTTATTACTGGGTGTGACAGGAGTGTTGGTAAGCGTCATTAATAATTTATCAAATATTACAATACAAATCAATTCCAAATAGCTATAAAGACAGTCTCTAAAATAATAAAAACAATCTATCTGTACATCTCTGTAGACACAAAGATACAATGCTACACATACGCACAAAGCTACAAAGCAAATCAATCACAATTTGGCTGGCACAGTGACAGTCCACTGAGGATTTGACTGGAATAGGGAATATCTGCATACTGTGTGTGTGTGTGTGTGCTCATGTGGACATGTGTGTGCCAGCATATTATTAGAGGCTAAATCCCTGGACAAGACAGATTCGAAAAACACAGGGGACCGAACCAGAACCGCCCTCTCACCTGTCAACCCAAATATAAGAGATCACACACACACACACACACTGAAACCCCCTCTTCCGTTACTTTCACCCAACAAAACCCCCAAACCACATCCATCAGAATGTATAATAGTGTGCTGACTGGCTCCTAATTGCTCCAGTGTGCTCCTTCTGCCTTCCTTTATACCGCAGTCATCTCTCACAAATTCATTCATTAGATTTGAAGATTAATGTTCGAAAGCATTTGGGACTTGTCTGGCGTACCATCTGAGCTTGTTCCATTCTGTTAATCTTTAGTTGGACGACGCTCATTGTGGTTGTGCTTTTTGACTCGATCACAATTGCATTAGTTTAAGAATTAACTGTTGCTGTTAAGAAGGATGTACTTGTTCATCTGATATGCAGCCTAGTCCTTTAACCCATTCATGTTGTGATTACAGCGGTTTGACCTTGTGTATCTTCATCTTTTATAGATCATACTAACAGCTTTAGTGACTGAGATGTGTCATGCAATAAATACTAATACACATTAAAATAGAAGACGTTTCCAATATCCTTTAATTATTATGGACAGACAGATTTGGAGGATGAAGACTGAGCTGCAGTATGTACACAGAAATAAATCCGCCTGTTATCAAGGAACTGAAATGATTCAACAACTCATCATCTTGTAGCATCCTGGATTTATTCCTCAAATCAATCCTAAAATGGTATCAAGGGGTCATGACATGAGCAAATGCAACTCATAAGCAGGCTTTTAAAAAAAGAACCAGAAAATTATAAAAATAAAAAATAAAAAAAACAGACTGCTGTACAGACACTTAACATATTAGTAAGCATGCACAGCTGAATGCCAAGCTTATAGTAAGCTGTACATACAGGCCTAGAGGGTGAACTGGAAGAGAGGATTATTCTATACTGACATTTGCCTGGGATTGTCACTGAGGATGTGCTGGTCTGATCAACCATCCTCATGCACAATAACCCGAGTCACGTAAAAATGCACAATTGTCCTACTTATCACACATAAGCCAGAACCACTAACGGAGTTGAGGCAAGCATAAGCTCGGTTTCTGTGTTGAAGCTTTAGAAGATTACACACAACTGTGAAACTGAGAGGAAAACTCATTCAGCACTTTTAATCATTTAATTACCACACAGATAATGATTGACTGGGAATTAAACTATAATTGGCATTGATCTATGCTCAAAATGTATTCCATAATTAAATAATAAAAAATAAAAAAAGTGTAGCTGTTGCAAAACCACATATTGACACCAGTACAATTGATTTCTTGGTGTGGTAGTAATGCCACCTTATGTTTACATAGTGTAAATGCAATCAGTTTTAAATGCAGTGTTTCTTAATATAATATACTATAATATATGATATGATATATTTTATTATATTAGGTTTTAATATAATATAATATCATATAATATCATATAATATAATATAATAGCGAACAAACGAAACAGAAGACTTGTGTTTGAGCGTCATCTGGTGGTGAATATAAGAACAACATGGGTCAGTGCATTTTTCTTTATTCTTGAACAGAGAATACTGTAAAGGCGAAATTAATACGTGTTTTCTCGCCATCTAGTGGCGACATACAAAAATTGCAATTATACTGTATAATTTCGATACCATCTCTCATCATCTTATGTATATAAGTCCTTGTCTGATTTTCTCTCTTAGAGAAATATTAACGTTGTATTACATAGACCAATTAATATATTTCTCCCACAGAGGTGTTGTATTTAACATAATTTCTTGCATTACTGATCGATTGTGTTGGGTTGGAGGTCCTAAGTAGGATGTCATTTTACAGCACAGATGTCGGGTTAATGGGTTGTTTTGTTGTTTGCTAATTGTTAGACTAAATATAAAAAGTATGATGTGTATTATATTAATATAATATTAATAAAATTATCATATTATCGTAATCTCATCATATATATATATATATAATATATATATATATATAATATATATATATATATATATATATATATATATATATATATATATATAATGTATAGCAATTAATATTTGGATGTTCAACATGTAAATGTTCAGTGAGAGATTATTATTATTATAAATAATATGCACAAAAAAAGATGCATAGGTAGGTGAAGAATTTGCAAACACAAAAAGGTCAATCTAAAAAAAATGAGTAAAATGTGCAAATAACAAAATACCCTAAATACAATATTTATATTACAAGGACAATTTTGCTTAAATTGTGTGAAATAACTTTGCTGTAATAAAACCTAACATATAATTATTGTGTTATAACATGGAATTATGTCTTTACAAAATATAAGCTATATAATATATATATAACTAATAGCTACTAGATAACTATATAAAAAGATATGAGGTAGTCATTTAGAATTTATCACAAAATTCCAGCATTACAAACTGCTTCTCCTGCTTTTGGCCACAAGGCAGCGCCACAATGACAGAATCTCTATTCTGATTTAAAGATTTGCTCCCAGTGAAGAACCAAATCCTACAGAACTGAAGTTGATCTCATTGGGATGTTTTTTGCACTTTTTTCTCCAGATATAGCGACTCTGATCTTTAACACTTCATATCTCAGGAGGCCGTATGGGGGGGGGGGGGGGGGGGTTAATGCTCAAGGGCGGGGGGGGTTAATGCTCATCACGTCTCCACGTGTCTCTGTCTGGGCAAATAGTCCTAAATGTCAGCCAGCATCACCCACTGTGAAGTGCTTCTATCTGAGCTGAGCTCTGACCCTGATATTTCCTTTCATGTGGGGGGATGTAAAGAGTGGTAAGAGACTGAAGTTCCCCAGAAATTCTCTCTCTCTCGCTCTCTCTTGTCCATCTCTGTCTGCCCTAATTAAATCTGACTGGCATAGCAGTAATAATAATATATATATATTTTTTAAGGTTCATGCTGATGTGTCTGAATCGTAATAAAGATTGATAAAGACTAGCAGTAATAACAGTAATAGTGATACTGTTTTAGTTAATATTAAAAACACATTTGAATATAATTTATACTAAAGTGATTTTGAATTCTTGAATCTGATCATTCAGAATGTTTTGATTATTTTTCTGTAGCTGCAGATCAATTAAAAATATCACCACAATGTTCTATATATACATATTATAATAAATAATACATCCATATAAAATATATTGGTCATACATACACAGTCCTGTGCAAATGTATTGAGCCCTGATTTCTTCATATTTTGCTTACAAAGCAAATATGACTTTCTTGTATTTTTAATGTAGTCCTGAGGAATAGGCTTCCTGAGGGACTTTTCTCTTACATTTTCAGTCCAGTCCCTGTACCTGACCAGCTTCAGATGAATATTTTTTTGCTTCCTAATCTGCACATTGACCTATGAATTATGCAACCATTTAAAAGAAAAACTTTAAAGCATGACCCAGTGAGAAACAGATGCAGATGATGACAGATGATCAGGTACTAGTACTGTATACTGGTGATGCTGTGCTTAGAACAAATGAGAGGAGAAAAGAGGATGATGCTGAGGATGTTACATAAACAACACATTTTAAATAGTATCTTTACTTTTGTTTTGCAGCTTTCTGCAGTAAAACATTTGATCCAATTTCATAATTTAATATGAAGAAATGAGGGGTGGCTCAAGACTTTCGTACTGTACTGTAAGTGCACACTTCCCAAACTTCCCATATTCCCAAACTTAAATTGCTGCAGCCTAAATTGAAATCTACTGTATAAATCTTCTATGGCTCTCCCAGACCTTTAATGACATCACTAATTAGTTCATGAGACTAAGATAAATGAAGAATGACAAAATCCCATGTTTTTTTCCCCACTAATCATAATCATTTAATTATTTAATCAGAAACATCAAAAACTTTGGGAAACACTGCCTTAATGTTTCTTTTTTTAAACCTTTTAATACAGAACTTATTGTCAAAGGTTTTATTAACATTTATTAACTATCATACTATTATTATAAGTATCAAAAATAAGACCCAATATGTTGAGAAAAAAAAATCAGAAATGCAAAGTTCTATGGCTCTAATCAAATATTTTTCACATTTAAGTAGTTGAAATATATTATTGAAATAAATCTCTACTGATGTTTGTAGAATGCATTTTAAAGAAGAAGTTGCTGCTAGAGAAACTAGCTTTGACAACATGTTGTGGGTTCATTTCAAACATTTTTTCTATTTACAGTATGTATACTTTAGATTATAGATTTTATTAATGGAAATATTTGCATTGAGCAGGAGTAGGGATAAGTAGGAATGGGGAGTTTTTCCAGACAGGAATAGCACATGGCTTCTGTGTGCTGAGGGCTGCTGCTCATCCCTTTCCATGAAATATTCATAATATTTCTGCTTCTTTCATTTTTATTAAAATTTGGTATTATCTTTTCCACTTTAAAAGTTAATGGAATGTACTGCACACCGTCTCGGTACAGAATAATTTAATAAAGATAATTTTCACAATAAAGATAAAAAAGAATTTCATTTTACATCATATATACTGTAACTACAAGTGCCCACACATCGCGGTCTCAGGAGGTATCTCTTATTATGCCTGCCCTTTTCAGTGATGATGACAGACTTTGTACTTTGGTTAGAATCTCTTTCTCTCTCTCTCTCTCTCTCTCTCTCTCTCTCTCTTTCTCTCTCTCTTTAGCTCTCATATTTTGACAAACATGCACACACTAATTGCCTTGGTAAACACTTTGGCATGTGAGCTAATTAAGAATGATCTCGTTTTTTGCTTCAGGTTTAAGAACCAAAACTGTTCAAAACAGAAGTGGCAGTGAATGTTTAATGAGTAACAAACCGAAACATACACAGACCTGCAAGAAGTGCATAGACATTTATAGTTCAGTAATAAAATATATACACACAATTTTGTTGCCATTTTTCTCCTTCTTTTCACATGTAACAGGCCCATGTTTAAGCATAGAAGGGAGAATTCCATGAAATTTCTGATTTTTAAATGGATCAGTCGAGTGCTGGACTGTCACAGAAACAAAAGGCTAGGAATGTTCAAATTCCTCCTTTCTATGATTAACAAAATTTTAGTTAAACATGACAGGTTATGTGAAGACCTGTTGGGAACAACCCTCTCACGTGATACCTAGGCAAATTGTTGCCTATAAAAAAAATGCTGGTAAAGGAAACTCAACAAAGTATCATTAATGCATTAATAGATAAACACTATGGGTGTCTGTTTACTTCTTAGATGTCTGAATAAAAGTAGGATACAGTTTGTATGACGTACAGTGAATTGCTTTCGTTCCCTGCCATGAATGT
The DNA here is from genome assembly GCA_011419295.1 of Clarias macrocephalus. NCBI lineage: Eukaryota > Metazoa > Chordata > Actinopteri > Siluriformes > Clariidae > Clarias > Clarias macrocephalus. The sequence goes on from JAAGKR010001184.1 coordinate 16,914, forward strand.
CAAATTTCTTTTCAATAGTAATGACACAAGTAGTGTGAGATGACAAGCTCTTAAAGTGCAGGGTTAAAATTCAGTAAGCCATGGCACAATGTGTCTTTAACATTTGCATAGGACTGGCATCCTGAATAGAGATAATTGACACACATACTTAGAATACATTTAAAAACTGAAAAATATAAATGTTAATTGGGCTATTAACCTTAACCAGTAATCCTATACCATGCATAAATGAATAAATTTTAATGTACACAATATGGCCATTAAAAAGTAATGGCAATGGAAATGAACTGAAGTGTGTTCTGTAATGCTTATGAGTGTGAGTAAGAAATGATGGGAAGAAGCAGACGAAGACAAAGATGAAGAAATCCTTGCACAAATTTATTGGAGCCTCTGCACCCTTGGACCAACTAGAGACTGGAAGGGGTCTTAGAATAAATGTGACCCCTGTGTAATGAAGCTTAGGTACTAAATCCATGTAATTAAAAGGCAACATTTGTGATCCCAAAAATATGTTATCATAGACAAACTGAATTATGATTATACATTATTTAAATATTTCCTTACATTTTTCTAATTTAGTTCAAAATATATATTTTTTAATTCTGTAAAGCTGCTTTGCGATAATGACTATTGTTAAAAGCGCCATATAAATAAAACTGAATTAAACTGAATATGAATTCACTTGCCAGTTCAAGTTTTTCCCTTTTACACTGCCCTCTTGTGGCTCAACCCAGAATAGCAGAAAAGATGCGGGAAAGCCATATGAACCTAATTCATTCTTGAGCAACAAATCAAAAAAGAAATAATAATAAAAATAATTCTGGTAAATTAAAGTAATCAGCTTCAATCTGAGTCATTAGACAAATCAAACATTGCAACTGAGTATATGCGTATGTGTCCTGGGGTAGCAGAATCTCAAATGAAGATATCAAAGATATATAAACAGTATTTAATGCAGTTGCTCATGTTCTATCAATCAATCTATCTATCTATCTATCTACATTGTATATAATTCATGGATAATCTGTGTACTATTGTACTGTACAGTATATACAATATACATGTCTCTTACATAATATATTATTTTGTCCAGTATTTGCATAGATTCTACTTTTTATACATATAGTAGCAAAATTTACCATTCCTACTATTATTTACTCATTAGTACAGTATTTTTATGTATTTACTGCCTTTAGCCTTGTTGTTTGTTTGTTTGTTTGTTTGTTTGTTTACTTAATAATATCATATTCAACCTGCAACTACAGGCAAAAGTTTGGATTTCTTTTTCTACATTCAAGAACAAGACTGGATTCCCCCCTTCAAATTATGAAAAACTAAGTAAGTGGCCTAATGGATAGGATGGCCTCCTAAGACAGAGACGGTGGGCTTGAACCATCCTCTGCTAAGAGAGTTTGTTCTATTCATTTACAGCAAAGGTGAACAGTGAGATTGGTCAACAGGACACATCCTAGTTCCTCCACACTTACCTAGGCTAAACATTGGTGGCTCACACAGTTACATGTAAAACTGTAGGTTAGTGGGTTTCTATTCGGAAGGTCAGGGGTTCGAGCCTCAGCAACACCAAGTTGCCTTTGTTGAGCCCTTGATGCCCTTAACCCTAACTTCTCTTTGGGGTTAATAAAGTACTAATAAAAAAGTTATTATTAAAGTAGAAACAACAGTCGGTTGTTATTTTTAGACGTTCTTGCAAGAACGGTATTGTAAAGTGCATTTGCAATACCCATCAAGCACCATGATGAAACTAACTCACATGAAGACCATTCCAGGAAAGCAAGACCAAAACGTACCTCTGCTGCAGAGAAGTTACCAGACTCAAAAATCACCAATTAACAGCCCCTCAGATTAGAGCAGTTATGAAGGCTAGGGAGCATAAGTAGCAGGCACATCTCAATATCAACTGATGTCTATCCATCTATCCATCTGTCTATGAGCCTTACATCTTAAGATTAAAGTAGGGTGCTGTGAGGTAAACGAAGCGAAATTACATATCAGGTTCTAGTGTACTGGTACAAATCAATTGTTTTCTCAGCATTCAGAGAAATATAAAAGTTTCTGCACCAATTGTGGATTGTTTGTTTTAGGTGTGTGATCCAAGGTCTAAGGAGAGAGAGAGAGAGAGAGAGAGAGAGAGAGAGAGAGAGAAAATACATTTTCACACACATGCCCTGTAAACAGCATGGTAACAGTTAAAATAAGTTTAAAATCAATATATTATACCCCACTGTTGGTTGTGCTTTTTTTCAGAGGGAAATTGTTCAGTTAATTAGAGCTCATAGAGGATATTAATGTTTGCATCATTTTTACAACTCATGCTAATGTAATTACTATGCTAAGCTTCTTATTGGCTGATCTGTCCCACTGACTAAAGCATTTTTTAGAACCGCAAGCTACCTTGAATGGTCCACTGCACACGATCCATCACAGCCTGACAGACTCATTTTACACATTTGTGGATCACTATAATAATATTTACGCCTCAATATTGCTGAGACGTTGTAAAAATACTAAACTATAAGAATTCTAATATACTGAAAACCTAAAGTAAGATACAAAAGGTATAAGCCTCAGCACAAAGATGAGAAGAAAAGACTCTTTCTACCCGTGATGGTGTTACCTGGCAAAAATCTCCTGATCGTTTCGCACCTTCCATCATTAAACTTTTAGAGATAGTGCTGACTGGCTGTGGGGAATAATAGCATGAAGTGAAGCGTGACTGAGAATTAGGTAAGAGCTAATTCATGAAGGCCTGAGTTCATTTGTAATTCTCATGCATACACACACACACACACACACACACACACACACACACACACACACACACACACACATGTTTAAAAAAGATCTCCTGTCTTGATTTCAGTTATTACATTTTATGAGTAGAATAATGATGAGCTTTGAGCTGTCGCACGCCATTAGAAATGTGTGAATGTGGAAGAGCAAGGCACATCTCTCTAATCTCCACAGACGCCAAAGTGAACTGAGGAAAAAACAACGGACAAGAACATGACTTAAAGTGGAGATCATCCACCAAAGAAGGCATAGCGCACAGTGGGGAGCACCGCCGTCCTAAAGCCCCTGGGTTTACTTCCTTGATCCTGAGTTCTCGTTAATTTCTGTTTCTATTTCTTTTTATATGTTCTCAACGTATCTGTGAGAGTTTTCCTTGGTTCCTCCCACCTTCCAAAAAAACATTGATTGGCTATGATAAATCACCTGAGATGTGATTGTGAATGTGTGTCTTATCCAAAGGATCTTCTCACCTTTAGCGTAGTGCTCCCAAGATAGTCAGAAAGAATAAATGTACAATCCAGCATAATAACTGATAACCCTACTGAGAATGATCGTAGAATAACAGGAAATAAATGTTGCGATTTTGCTACACTGCAGTGGTTATTATTAGGGGATGCAGGCCTGGTGCAATAGCTTTCTTACAAACCTACTTCATGTCTGCTGAGGCTAAAACGTCTAGTCATTCTGCTGCTGTTACTCCTCCTCCTCCTCCTCCTCCTCCTACTACTACTACTAGTACTAGTACTACTACTACTAATAATAATAAGGTAAGCAATTTTGTCCTGTGCTAATATATCATGTATATTACAAGACATCTGTTATCCCCTCTAATTATTCTCTATTTATGGTAACATTATGATATGTATGTACATATAATAAAACTGGTTTTCATAGGTATATTTGGCCGAGCTTGAGGTGACGTATAGGTTTAGTTTCAAATGGTCCCGTGGGAAGAGAAGATATTCCCATTTGAAATTTAAATGAAAAACTCAACCTTAGAAAATCATTAGTTCGTCTCAAGATTCAACAGCTGCCGCTTTGCATTTTTTAAAATGCGCTTACGAGTGTGCAATTGAAATCTACTTAATAAACGTGATCTCACACCTTCATTCAGCACCACTCACGGTAAGGCACAAATTCCACAAGAACGAAGTCACAGGCACATCTATAAGTATATATACAAACACATAATAATTCACATAGCTGGTTAATGTTTTGCTGCTCATTTTTTTGCTCAGCCCAAATAATTGAGTTATGAAGTGTATAAAAAGGATATTGTGAAAATTTTATACATTCACGGATGTGTGGAAGCAAAGCCAAAGAGAAAAGACATCGACTTGACCAAATCAGGAAAAAAACATCGTCACACCACAAATCAATTTTGGTTTCAAACGAGTGACAAAGTGATTGCATAAAGATAAAAACATATATGTTTTTAGTTTTCTATTTGACTGATAAACCACAATAAATTAATTCATTAATAACTTCATTAAAATGAAGGAAAATAAACACCACCACATAACAAAAAAGTACTATAAGATGATAGTTTATTATAATGTCAATGAAAGAAATGTGAGTATCGTCTAACGTGTCCTCTTCCGATAATCAAAATAAAAAAGGGAAAGAGAGCTCTAAAAGACAGCGACAGGAAGGTCTTTAGGAAGAGTTCCAGCTTTGTGTATCAACTATATACTGGAGGTGAAAAAGTATACCTTTTCTTGTGTTTCTCTTTTTTATTTAACATCTTCCTAACAGTCATTTTGCACCTCGCAAATGATCACAGGAGATTCAGCATCACGCTCTTCTCCTTGCACTTATGGCCCCCTGTCCTACTGTAGCCATGGCAACGCATGGCCCCGGCATACGCCTGGCCCGGGTGGCACTCAGCCTGGGAAATCATGCTAATAAATAGCTTTATGCTAATGCATGGGCAGGCCGCCATTGGAGCTGCCAATCCTAATACACTTATTAAATTTCCATCAGATGCAGGGACAGAGCGGCCAGTCGGTGGCCCCCTGCACCCTGCCTCTCATGCCTTCATTTGCACTGTGCTCTCTTTACCTCCCTCTCTACTTCTTGTACCCTCTACACTCAATTGGGAACCTGTGGTGCTATATGGATAGCCTAACAAGAGCAGAGCCTAGTCATGTAGGCCTTGCTGCCACATGCATAATTTGCACTTGGCATTGCAGATAACGTGCCGTGGCCTCCTTCAACCCTTCCAGGGACTTCAGTATAAATAGTGAGGTCTACTGAGACACTCGCACACATCTGTTGTAGCTCAGTGTTCAACAGGTACTTTGCTGGATCACACACTTTGCATACTAACTAGCCACTGTACACAGAGGAAGAGACGCCAGTCACCATCACGGGTCCAGCAGGGCATCTTCTCACTCTGTCGCAGAGACACTGTCTGTTTCAACAAGCTGCTACACAAGCTAATGATCTCCTCAGACGATCCAGTCATCATCATAGGCTCCCACCTGCACCATAAAGTAGGAATAAAAAGAGATATAGCTTCTCCTTGCACACAATACGTCCGCCACAGCACCAACAACTGAGCTATAAAACGGAGAGATAAAATGCATCTGGTGCCAAATCAGGACCGTCAGTTCTCAGTTAGACCCCCGACACTGCCAGCTGATTGTTGGACTTTGGATACTCTTGAGCAGGCCCCTCATCACTGGCCTTCTCCAGGTTCCATTCAGCTTATTGAGAATTACCAAGGGACAAATGGGATTGTTCATGATAAAAAAGAAAATAATTGCATATACATACTCAAGAGAGCATACACACCAGATTCCTAAAAAAAAAAAATCCTTTTTTAATTCTGAGCAATCTCTAATTTCCAAGCTGACTGAAAATGTTAAAATCTGATTGTTGATTTCCTGATCAGAATGTTTTAATTAAAAGTCAAATAACTTATTGTTCACATTCCCAGCAAAATAGCCGAATAAATGTCAGCTGACTCTCCAACTTCTCAGCAAAATGTTTAGATTTTAAGCTGATTGTTCGAAATTCGAGCTAATTTTTCAAATTTTGAACCATTTCTTCAAATGTCAAGCTGATTTGTTCACAATCCAAGCAGAATATGTTAATTTTGAGCTGACAGTTTAAATTCTTTTTCAAAAAAGCAAAAATTTTACATTTCAAGCTGATTGTTCAATTTTGGGCTAATTATTCCAATTTTAAGCTAATGCTTTTACACAGTAGATATCACTCATTCACTTATAGTCTATATAAGTGAATATATCGCCTATCCCAGGGTACGAGGAAGGTACACCCTGGACAGGGTGCCAATTACAGTAGATATCAAACTATTGTATTGTATAAAAAAATATATTATACAATTATACACATTAGCAAATCCTTTCATTTTTTGATTGAAAGCACATCCTGATATGGACTGTGAGGTCCTGAAATGCTTGTCCCTTTCCTTGACTCGCTGTGTCACTTTCACTTTCATAATTTCAATACCTTGAAAAGCAAACTGTGATACTGTTGTGGTCTGTCAGAGGACATTGCTCGGTTATTTGCTGTATCCTATGACTTAATGAAATTATTAATATTTATCTGACAGTTGTAATAATGTTTTGAAACCTAATTTAATATATTAATTTGCATCCATTATATTATTTAATTTAATTGGACATTGACTTATATTCTTAATTTTTTTTTTCAGCTTACGGTATGTAGCTCCATGATTGTTACAAAACAATTCTTTTTATGTTTTAATGACTAAAATGTGAAAATATATGAAAATAATATGATTTCTTTTTATTTAAATAATAATTAAATTAGGTTACAAGTGGTTATATTTACATATACATGTCCAAAAATGTCTGTATTGCGAGCTATAGCTGTGTCTGTTTCTTATATTTTAACCTTATAGAGGGCTCCAAATTGCGTTCCTGCTCCATTCACTCTCATATCCCAAGGGAACAGTGTGTGTGTGTGACTGACACTGCTGGCCCCATAACAACTTAATTAGTGTTAAAGTGTGAAATGCTCATTGATTGGCAAAGCGGCATTTCACTGCAAGACTCTATACAATGTCAGAATGAGCAAATCATTACACCTCACCTCCACCCTCCCACTCATTCTTTCTCCTATTATCTCCCTGAATATCCAGGCATTTAAAGTCAGAATTAATTAATCACTCTCCATGGTCACATTCTAAAACAATGGCACTGTGCGTGTGTGAGTGTGTGGGACAGAAAGAGAGAGAGATAGAGAGAGAGAGAAAGAATAATCATCATAATCTTCATGTCATGCATTACACATGCTGCAGATTATAATTTCCATGGCTGAACACATAGCTGCAGGCTGCAATGCATTGGATAATTCAAGCAATGGAGAATAAACAATGGAGTTGCAATTATAGTGCAATAATGTGATTGATATCCTGTTTCTGTATGTTTACTACGGTGTGAAAGTAGAATGCAGTAAAAATGTAAATGTAAAAATACAAATATTTTATATCATGATTAAATGTTATTTCATAACAAGCGATTTCAATTAACTTTCCCTGATGCTTTGTGACTGAAGTTGAAGGTTTCTGCATCCTGGTACTCAGTGAGGGGAAATAATTTGTGTCTCCAGTAGGGGGCACAATTTTGGTGGTCTTGGTCTATATTAGAGAATCTAAAACCATTAAAAATTCCTTTTGCGTGAGAGGAAAGACTTGGTGACCTGAGGTGTGTGGACTTGTAGGTACTATGAGATAAGAGATTTTGACATCTTTACATTATCTATGTCAATCATTCTCAATCCTGGCTCTGGAGGATGCCCTGCCTTATAAATTTTGGTGTCCTTCAGGACTAGGGTCTGGAACTACAGATCTATGTGACTATAATAACAGTTAAACTGGTAAAAAAAAAAAAAAAAAAAACTTTAATATGTGTTTCATTTCAAATAACCATTTTAAATGTATTATTCAGTCATTATGCTTTTATTCTGGTTATTGCTACATTGGATCTGGAGACAATTGCAATAAATCTGCTGAATGGGATGGCATTTCATCACAGGACACAAAAAACATCCACACCGAGAGGACAATTTAGCACCCCAAGACAAAAACCATATATATATATATATATATATATATATATATATATAGAGAGAGAGAGAGAGAGAGAGAGAGAGAGAAAGCCTTTTGAAAACAGCTGGTTACTGTATGTGTTCATGTGTGGGGTGTTGGGATCCTTAAAGTATATGGCATCTAGAGTGATTTTGCCTATTTAGATGTACAAGTGTAATAATTAATAAAAGTCTCATAAATGTGACCAAACAGCATATCTAATAATGATGTGCAACGTGCAAATGAGAGTGCGCAGCTGAATATTCATACCCAACGTGTCTGTACAGGTCACAGTGTTCCAGGCATTGAATACATTAGACATATTTTCTACACCCAATTATAATTGCTCAATCTGAATGTGATAATCTCATGATTTACTTGTATTTAGGTTTGAAAAGCTACAGTACATGTATGCATGCGTGTGCCGATTTACATAAAAATTTAACTTATGATTTCACTTGCATGTAGGGAGAAAAAAAAGTAAGATGATCATTAGTGTATTAGAGATATTTTAATCAATTTTGATCAATTTCTTTGCATTATGCATGTGACAGAACATAAATTGTGGTTTATTTAGCTACATGTTATCAACAAACATTCGATTTGTAAAGATCATTACACCTTATTTTGATGTAAAACAGATTTAAGCAACAACAAAAAAAATCTATAAAGCTACACAAGCACAATACATTCTGAAGACAAGAATTTGCTCTTGTCTAATATGTCAGGATGGATGCTGCTGGTCGATGTTTTTCATACTATTGTGATTTTATATAAATGCCTGGACCAATTACTGTCATTCATGTACAGATGAAATTATGTCAGCAAGATATACATGTATATATAAAGAAAAAGAAAAACTGGTCATGAGTATAAAGAAAAATAGCAAAAACTAGTTCAGAAAGAAAGATTTGTCAACAACTACATACTGTTTCTGAATGTTTATTGAGAACAGTTGTGTTGAATATTTGTTTTGTTCATTTTTGCTGGTGGTGACAGACTACAGTATAACAGAAGCACAGCATGCAGTTAATTAGTCTTAGAAAACAGAACAAATAACCTAATTCAGTCACTAATTACACTCCAGGATTTTTTTTTTTAATATGGCTGGCAAATTGGTAAATTTCAGGTTTCATTTAGCTAGTTAGCTCAGTAGCAAGTATAATTTGTCAAACATGGTAATGAAAGGCTGCCACATTTACTCACTTACTCACTCATTGTCCTTACCACTTTATCCCGTATTCAGGGTCACGGGGGGCCTGGAGCCTATCCCAGGAGACTTGGGGCACAAGGCGGCGTACACCCTGGACAGGGTGCCAATCCATTGCAGGGCACATACACATACTCACACACACACACAATATGGGCAATTTGAGGATGCCAATTAGCCTAATCTGAATGTCTTTGGACTGTGGGAGGAAACCGGAGTACCTGGAGGAAACCCACCAAGCACAGAGAGAACATGGAAACTACACATACACAGAGACGGGAATCAAAGCGAGGTGCCACTGTGCCGCCCTGAAATGCTATTTTTTTAAAAACTTATGAAAATCACAGATGGCTAGTTGAGGAAAAAACAGTAAAAATCAAATGAAAATGTATTTGCAAAGTACAGTAAGAAGCAAACGTTTTGGCCACTTACATGTTTTAAAAGAAAAGTCCATCCTGAAACAGATTAAAGCAAATTATATATACATATTTCTAACAAAATAAGATATTCTGGGGCAAATGTGCTAGCTGTAAAAAAAAAAAATTAATAAAATAAGTAAAATGTTTCCACTGATTTTCTGTATCATATTAAGGCAAAATCAGAGAAATAGTGAAGACAGCAAACCCACTCGAAGTTTTCACTGCAGCTACAGTATCTGACACAGTTGTGCTGAGGTTTGCCTTTGCTAGTTAGCGCTCTATAAGATGCCAAGGGAAATGGCGTTGACAGTGCCGTTAAGAGGAAAGCTGAGCAGAGTGTACAGAGGCAGAGGTACAATAAGAGAGCTGGACAGAGTAAATGAATAAAGCGCTGCCACATCACTTCTTCTTTTTTTTCTTGGGTAGAGATGAAACAAGGTATAATTTCCACTGGCAGCATTATCAATGCATTGTGGGTAGTGTATGGATTTTTATAATCAAATTAAAATTTGACCAGCATGTCGATAAAAACAGTTCTTAATCTTTAACTCCACAAGGTGAACTGAGAGATTGTCATTAGAAAATGCACACCTCTAAAGTCCATATGTTAATAAAAAGTATTAATATCCAATATGCACTCTATGTTCTTATTTGCGTACACATCCAGGCTTATGTTAAAGATTTTCCCTTAGCTTTTTAAGCTATTAAAACATAATTCATTAGTTTTAATTTACCCATTGTATTGCTTTTGAGGTAAATATTTAGCTTAGTTTCTTATGCTAACTGCTTCAATGCAATTATTTGCATTAATGGATTATTATTCACTATATATGCTCACTGTATAGGGTAGGACAAAATATTATTGAAAGGGTGCCTTCACACTACGCACAGTTGCTTCGTGCCATGCCTAAATATGATTGCAGCACCCTCTTTAGTCCACTGCTATATCAATGTATACTTGGAAATGTACACTCCAATACAGCAGGTGGCAGTGCTCCGAATTGGTTTGCAACCTGCCAATAAACAAAAAGAAGATAAAGAATACAAGGAAGCTGACCATAGCATTAACAGTATAGATACAGTATTTTGGAGACAATTGCAGGACTGACCCTGTGCTTTTGACAAATGCTTGCTGGTAATTTTTGAGGACAAAACCCTTCTCCCCATGAGTGTCATTTGTTTGACATTTATTTGTAGATGTTATATAAGGTGACTGTATCTGAAACATTTACATGTAGAGTATTTGCTCCCCCTTGAACAATTGAATCACATTTAGATTTTTCAGTGTATGTATATCTATGTGTGAGTACATGTGAGGCTCTTGGCCAGTGACTAGGGAATCACCCTAATTAGAATAAGAAAGCACAGGGCAGATGTTAGAGGACAATTGAGTGGACTGCTTGCCTAGAGGCCACCCGGGCAATGAGCGTCCATGCGTGTCTGACACCGAAAAATTAATGAACTCAGCAGCAGTGTCAGAGCATGAGGAGGAGGCTTCAGGGGCACGACCTTGTTCCCTGATCCCCACATCATCAGCTCACTTAACCCTGCAATCATATTGACTTTATGCTTGTTCAGATGTTTTCCCCAGTGGTCATTAAATTATAGTTAAAATAATATATATATACATATAGCAGTTTCAATTGAAAAAATAAGAAAATATGATCGAGCCCATAGATGTAAATACGTAAGGATGATTCAGCTGAATCTTAAAATTCATATTCAAAAACAAATATGCAAGGACACAATATGTGCCTCCTAATACTCAAAATATCTACACTAATATTCTTCACTTGACTGAAGAACAATTACATTAATCTCAGCCATCAATAACTCTTGTCTATTAAAGTGCCACCAAGTGTAGCCAGACAATAATTACACAGAGGCCAAATGAAATATTGGAGGCTGCACAGCTGTCATATAGCATTATATGATCATGTGTAGAAATAAATAAATCCATCTGACTCTCAGTCACATCGCTTTCCAATCTGCATCCACATAATCATAATAGTAATTGAAAAAGTTGAGGAGATATGTTGTTTGCTTCTGTGCAGAAAAAAAAATAGTTTCAAGCCTTCTTTTCTTGGCTCATCAAATACGCATGTAGATGCATGCTACAGTTTGATTCTCATGCATATTTTGATTATTCTGTACATAATTCTGCATAACATTCAGAGCGGAAGGCTTTTAATACTCAGCGTAGTGGTGCGGCTGCTGAGGTTTAGGTTTAACGCCGGGATACTGCACATTGGTGAATGTGTGCCTATAGAAGATTGCTCTGAAGATTGAAATATATATATATATATATATATATGTGTGTGTGTGTGTGTGTGTGTGTGTGTGTGGTGTATCGCTCTAGGATTGATAACAGAATTTGAGTGTGTGGGTGTGAGTGGCAGTATGTAGTATAGAGCTATAGAGAATCTGTAAGTGTTTCCATGTGTCTTATTAAGCTGGAGAAAAGCTCATTTCAGTGACCAGAAGAAGAAATGACAGTCATCTGCTGCTGCACACACATCTATCTGTGCTCGATCTGTATTTACTCGCTGCCACTCTGGATGAAGAGAGGATTGTGGGTGTGGGGGTGTGTGAGATTTACAAATGGGCAAGCAGGTCTGTGTCAGCTTAATGGAGAGAATTTTAATAAATGAGTCAAAGAATTAGAACTAAACTAGCAGGCAATATGTATATTATATATTATGTATATAATATGTGTACTATGGTATGAGGAAGTTCCGTGAGATTAGCCACAAATAATAGGGCTGACTTTAGTTACTAATATTTATTTACTGTATGTTTATAGACATTACACTATTGTGAGCATAACGTGTATTTTCTGTTATGTAATAAGTACTGTATGTTGATATTTATTACTGATTTAACATATGACATTTGGCTTTGTGTAGAGCTGAGCTGTAATCGGATAGAAAGACTTCAGAGTAGTCTGAAAATTGTGTAAATTGACCTAACGAAATAGATTTGTATAATTATACTGAGCAATCCTAGCAGATTTTTACTCACTCCAGGGTAAAAAGAGACTGAATAGTTCATGAGTTAACCTCACAATACATAAGGTATCAGTAAGAGAGCAGGACTGTTGTATTTATTAAACACACAGACAGCTGGGGGCTACTTTCCATTCCAAATTATTCAGCTGGTTATGAATAAACATATTTGGGATTTATGAAAGGAGTCCCCACTGTTTCATTAATAATGCATACTGACCGCACCCTGTTACAGATTAAATAAGTGTCCCTCGGAGATTTGACGTTCCCGAATAATACCTAATGGATCAAGAAGTGACCGTGCCAAGGACACATAACTTTCTCTTCCTGAAAATGCCATTAAAAAAAAAAAAAAAAAAAGATTTTGGTGAGTGTGTTTGTGCAAAGCCATTCTCTCACCACATAAGAGTAGCTCGCTAATTGGATTTATTTTCTGAATGTGATTTTTCAATTACAAAGAGCTTCATTAGGGAGCATTAACATGCTGAATATTTTAGACTTTACGTCTTTTTTCATTGGCAGGCTTTTAGTCATAATTAGGATGATGCACGGACAAAAGCATAGTTTACTGAAACATTGTTTAAAAACCTGACATTAAAAATATATTCCACTTCATAAAGGACTTTTATTTAAAATAAAATGTTAAAACGCTGACACACACATATCTTATAATTTTGATACTGCTCGTAATTTTTCAATCATATTTTTCACTTTTTCTGTAAAGATCTATATATCTAATTTTATTAGGATTCATGTTTATTTGATGTGATTAGCCAATCATATAGCAGTAGCATAAAAGATACAGGTTAAGAGCTGCAGTTAATGTTCAAACCAAAATATAATCTCAGAGACTTTAACCATGGCTTGGTTGTTAGTGCCAGTAGATCTAGTTTGAGTATTTCAGAAACTGTGGATATCCTGGGATTTTCACACACCACCATCTCTAGAGTTTTACACAGAATGATGTGAGAAATAAAAAACAACAACAAGCAGCAGTTTGAGCAGGTAGCCGGACAGGTTCGATCTGACAGGAAGTCTAAAGTTACCCGAATAACCAAATAACCGTTGAAACATGATGAGCAGAAAAGCATCTTAGAATGCAGAATTGTGAAGCAGACATACTACAGCAGGAGAAAACCATGTCAGGTTCCACTCCTCTCATTCATCATCAGGAATCCGAGGCTGCAGTGGGCACAGGATTACAAAAATGATGCAGTTTAAACAAGTGGAAGGAGAAGAAGAACAGCAAAACAGAATGCACTGGATCTGTATACTGTATATCCATCTGCTTACTATATACTTTTTCATTGCACTTGTATCAGATATATCTTGTGTTATCTACTATAATCGTGTCTAATTTAAAGAATTAGATCTGAGGATTGACTAATGTGATGTTAAGAACATACCCCATGTAATTGGGGTAAATTGGCGAGGTGTAATTTCGTATAGACTTTCCAAACTATTTTGAATGAGTGTATATCTTTAAACGCAGCCAGGGTATCTAAGCCAATGTAAAAGTGATGAAGCAGAAGCCTACTTGACTCCTGAGAGCACACCAACACATCTATTATCACTGCAGGATTAGAATAATGCCCCATTGCTCCTGACAACAACATTACCAATTAGAGTACAGAGGATTAGACCCCAGTGTGAAAGGATTTAATTTTTTGGAAAAATGAAGCAGGTGCCGGTAGATTATAGTACAGAGCTGGTCTTTTATTTAAAAGTAATACAACTAGGTATAATCCTATATACTGTACAGTAATGTGGAGATTGGATCGTTAAATAAATATGAATGCATACTCTATAGTAAGTATGCACATCATGGTTAAATGCATAGCTACAGTACACAATACACCATGATACTGGTCTGTCATTGTGTCATTTATATGGACATTTTATTTAGAATGTTTGCACATTGTTGGCAGCCAACCTAATGCCACGGAGGCATGCAAATGACCCGAGGTGGATGGCTGCGGTGAACGTGACTAAAGTAATTTATTGTTACTATTCATTGCAAATTCATGAATTCATATTCTCCATCATATTAGTCACAGGAATAAGCTGTCATGACAGTCTGCGCAAATTTGATTTTCTAGATCCGAGTCAATTACGGTCCCGTACACACAGGGGCCACACAAGTGAAAGTTGAACAGCGTGAGCCTTTCAGCCTCGGCACATTAGACGGACGAGATGGGATCTCGACCAAATACACAAAGCCAGCAGAGCTTTCCAAAGGGCAGTATGTGGTACAGTGTGATAACACAATTTAGAATCGTAATAGCCTGTTCAACCTAAAAAATCTGGGTCTAAGGTCCGGAATGACCACAATTTTGCAAAAGACAAGAACATTCCTTTGAGGTCTTAAAAAATGCCAGCTATCCCATTTCAAACAAATGGAATTTCCTCTCAATTACCCTCAGCTGCCTTTATGAAGACTGGCGTAAAGAAACGGGACACGCGGAGAAACTAGAGATTGACCACATAATCCCCATAATTGTGCTGTGGTCCATGTCCGTGTAAATTCATCCACAATTCCCTGCATTAGTGATTGGACAATATTGATTTTCTCCACCTTCAATTAGCTCCGGCAGGAGTCTGGATCTTTCTCTGACGCTGCTGAAGCTACAAAAATAGATGTGTGTCAATGATTGAGTCTGTGTGTTATAGACTCACTTAAATAGACTTGTCATTATGGACCTTATGAACTGGAAAGACATAAGTAGAGAGACAGAAGGCAAGTGTTCAGGGACTGGATTACAGAGGCAGGAAGTTAGAGAGTAAGCAGTAGAGAGACAGGAGCAGAGTAGTTACTGTAGTACTGTAGTTAGTTAGAAAAATTTAAGCAACATGAAGACACTTGAGAGACACAGGATGGGAAAGAAGCGTCAACAGCAGAGAGACAGGAGGTGGGATGAACTAAGATCAAAGAAGCAAGACAGACAGACAACAAAACAGACAAAGTGAACAGAAGAAATGGAGCAAGAGACATGATAAGTGGCTTGACAGACAGAAAACAAAACAGACAAAGTAGAACAGAAGAAATGGAGCAAGAGACATGATAAGTGGCTTTGAAGAGCAGAAGCCTGAGCAGTGTCAGAATATAGCACTCAGCACCCTCTTCACATACATACACACATCCTCATCTCACATACACTCGTCTCACACACACACACATACGCGCGCTCAGCATGTGTCCTCTACAAAAAGCTCTACTAGACTCATCTATACACAATCAGAGGAGTCAACACCCATACCCATACAATCTTTCTTTAATAGTGTTTCATCCATTATTATACCCATAGCATGATCACTACACTGCGCAGAAATCAGCACCGTTACCAGAACATTCCTTTTTAAGAACTTTACGTTCATTAAAGCACATTCCTTTTTAAGAACTCAGGAACACTATAAAACTCATCAGGGCCATATGGACACGTTTGGGGGCTTTTCCCCTCCCTCATATATATAATTTTTATTTTATTTTTATAAGATATATGACATTTTTCAGCTTGGAAACAACTGGAATCAAAAACGAGTAAAAAAAAAAAACAATTCAAGTTTATGATATTTGTGTTTTTTCCTCTGTCTCTAATTTTATATTATTCTCTATGATACAGTATGTATGTATGTATAGATAGATAGATAGATAGATAGATAGAATGCTCTTTATTCCTCATCTGTGACTATATCAGAGGCATACTGGGGTGACAGTGACCATACAGATGTGTATGTGGGTGTGTGTGTGTGTGTGTGTGTGTGTGTAAGGAGAGAGCAGTCATTACATTCACAGCATGTTCAGATATACAAAAGCACAAGCAAAGACTTTGTCTACAGCACAAACGCGGCATGGGACAGAATTATCCTTCACTATCAATCAGTGAAAACAGACATGGTGCTTTGAGCACCGGCCAAGGGTGTGTGTGTGTGTGTGTGTGTGTTTCACTAGTGTTCTATAAGAAGTAAACGATATGAGAAACAACAGGAGTTCACGCTATTCTTCTATAAGAAGTAAACGATATGAGAAACAACAGGAGTTCACGCTATTCTTCCGTATCATCAAAACTCCCAACACCTCAGAGATAAGCTGCTTATCTGAGCTGCATTTCAAAAGCAGACGTGGTTCCTATAATCTCTCTTTTTTATCTCTCTCTCTCTCTCCCTCCATCAAACACACATGCACACCTCTGTATTGGTTCTGCTGGAAAGCTACAGAGGAGTGGACAAGAAACGCACAAAAAGGATTCAAGAAACCATGAGACACTCTCCAGCTTACATAATCCTTCCATGTCTATTAAGAGGTTCATCATCCATCATCACATCAGTCCTCATCAGCACACGTTCAGGAGAGTCACTGAACAAAAGCTCAACAACAGCATGTGTTCTTGGGTAAGAGCTGTTTGTGTATTTGGGACCATGTGGTATTGATTTGAACAGTGCCTACTCACGGTATCAAGGTAAACTAACCTCTCGTTAATTATCTACACACACACGCACACACACACTGCTCAGTCATTAGCCCGTCTAAGGATGAGGACACAGCAGGAGCATCCCATTACACACACTGTTAAACTGCTGGCTGGAACGAGCACGCACATGCACATGCTCGCGCACACACACACACACACACACACACACACACACACACACACACACACACACACACACACACACTTCTTTTGATTAGAAGTCTTTTCATATGTAAGATACTTTGAGGACAATCGGAAACCCATTCCATTTTTAGTTGTAACATGCTGTGTGCTGTTTAAACTTATTTGTTTACTTACTTACTTACATACTCTGATATATTGGTAGAGATAACAGAAATAAATTAAGCACGACTCATCCTTAACGGACGTATCTTCACATTTTAGTGTTAAAAAAGTATTAAAAATGAGTAAATGAGGTGACTTTTTAAAAAAATATTTTACATCCTCAAAAAAGTGTCACACTTTTAAAAAGGTTTCAACATCATCAGTTTAGTTTTAACTGAAATCTTGAAGAACATAAAAAATATTCATCTAACTTCTATTACAAAAATATTATCTAATAAGGTAGAATATGGGTAATAAAATGTGCTAAGAGTAAAGTTTTCTGAATCTAAGGACTGTAATCCATTATTAGAATGTCCATGTACTGCTAGTAAAACTTTACAAAGAAAGATATTATGCACTTCCTTGTCACTATTCCTTACAGGTAAAAGTAATTTGATACTTTTCCTGTACCCTTTACCTCCACACATCCTAACACTCCCGACTCGTCCCCTTCTCTGATGTAAAACAGCATGCGTGTACTGACCGTTGAAGCCGGTGAAGTTGGCCCAGTCGAGCAGCGAGCTGTTGAAGGTAGGGATGGAGAGATTGTAGATGAGGTCTGTGCCATTGGAGTCTCGCAGTGTGTCAGTAAACAGGTTCATCTGGAGCAGCGTCTTGATCAGGTAACGCAGCATCTCGGCTCCGCTTCAGGAGGACACGCTGTCTTCCCTGTCCCGATCGTCCTTCTCTGGTATCTTGCTCAGTCGCTCAGTTGTGTAGTGAAACTTTGTTAATAGTAGTTGTTCATAAATCAAACCTTACATTCTTCTCTTTCTCAGGATGAATAAAAAATATCAATTCTGGATGAAAATCAGGAAAAAAAAGTCTGATGAAGTAAAGGTGGATAAAAAAAAGTTTTGCTGTCCGATCTAAAACGGGTGCATCTCTCTCTGGGGGGGGGTGGGTACAGTCCCTCTTTCACTTTTCTATTCTTCTCCTCTGGTGGAACGTACCAGCCTTCCTCCTCCTGGTGGTTTCTTTTGTTCTGGAGTCACATAACTCCACACACGTTCGTCCTCCCGCACAATAACACCTCGCCGGTGTGGAAGAATCCTGCTATCTGATGACCCTTCTGAATCACTGCTCTTTTTCCCCACCCCTCCCTCTCTCTCTCTCTCTCTCTCTCTCTCTCTCTCTCTCATCCCTCCCTCCCTGCTTCTCTCTCTCTCTCTCTCTCTCTCCAGTCCTCTGGCTTCCTCTGATGGAGTCCCTGGAGGGGCTCAGTAAAGAGGGAGAGCAGGTGCGTCTGGCAATAAATGTTTAATTATCGGATTAATAATCATCCCTAGAGGTGTAAAGAAACAGTAGAATACACTGTCGCTGTCCTCTACTAGCTTAAAAAATAGATATACATGCGTGTATGTAACTATTTACAATGGCAGACTGATAATCTCCCTCTTTCTTTCTCCCTTACTCACACACAAATACAAACAAACATGAGACAGCATCTACGGTACGTACTCCGCCCTCTCCAATGATGTGTTAATTACTGCCAAGTTATGTCATTTTCTTCATTTAATGAAAACTGATTCTAATGTCACAAGGATTTCTACATTGTATTCCGTCTAATTTATCAAAAAGCACAATATTGGTTCATTTTTTTTTGTTGTTGTTCAAAAATCACTGTGACAAAAATGAAACTTTAATGAACATGTGGTCTCTTTTCCGAAGGGTTCATAAAGCTGTGTTAGGCTTCCTTTTGTCTGCTACATTTGTCACAGTCAGCATTTTTTTCCCCTGGTATCTGAAGTCATTTGTCTTAGAATAAGCATCCCCACCCCCAGAGCAAATACAATCAAAACAACAAATCTCTTTCAAACATCACATACAGTACTAGAAATGAAATTATTTTCCTTCACGTCCCACTATATCCCTGTATGTGTGAGGTTTAATTCCTTTATCAGAAAGTCCAGGCATCACAGCAGGAGAGCTTAGCAATCTATTCATCTCTATGTATATGAATGTGTGTATGTGAATATATGTGTGTGTGTGTGTTCGTTGGGTGGCCGCACTGGTCCCATGTGCTATGTGTATGTTGGTTGACAGTCTCAGTGTGATTCTCATTAGTGCGGCCCTTCCCCTGCACATTTGCGGACAAAGAGATGCGTTACAGCTACAAAGTTGGCGTGACGACCCCCGGCGAGCGTTCCTGCTCTTGAAAAGGAAGTTTCCGAAAGCGTGCCCTCCTCCGCTGCTGATGTTTTGTATTCATGAGCCAGTCGTGCCAGCACTAGCTTTCTGTGTCACTATGCAGAGCATCAAACAACTACATTGAAAAATGAAAATCTTGTATACGCATAGCCAAAAGACACAAACACATTTTTTTATAAATGCATGTCTGTCAAAAATGAAAAATTTCTATTTTATACAAAAACCTGTGTCAATCAGCACTAGAAATCCCACAATATAGCCTCCTTGCACATCCAGCAAGGGCAACATCCCATCAGTTATTATATTTAACATTGGAATACAATCAGCAGTACTGGCAGAATTTTCTGTATGATTTCTCAAATTAGCCTGCCTTTTTTAGCATTATCACTCTTGGCCTTCCAGACCTAGTGAGATGAGCAGTGGAACTGGTTGTTCAGAATCTGTTCCATTGCCTGAAAAAGGTATTCCTGGCATTTTCAATCGGTCTGCTTGTGTTCAACCAAGTTAAAGCACTCAGACGGCCCCCTTTCTTATAGTATTGTCTAAGCAGTGTATGATACTGTGAAGACAAAAATCCACAATCAGAATCTTTTCTTTACTTTTGAAGAAGATATGAGTTAAGTCATCTACGGTAAAGTAATGCCCTCTTGAGGACGATGGTAATTTTACCTTATATGTCTTCTTATTGGAAGAAGCTAAACAAAATTATGAATTAGATTTCAGGTTTTAAGGCGGCATGGTGGCATAGTGGTTAACACTGTGGCTTCACGACTTCAGGGTTGAGGGTTCATTTCCTGCCTCGAGTCTGGTGCATGGAGTTTGCATGTCCTCCCTGTGCTTGGTGGGTTTCATCTGCGTACTCTGGATTCCTGCCACAGTAGCAAGACATTGGTAATCGACTAGGCTAATTGACTTTTCAAAGTTGCCCAATGATGGATTGGCACTCTTTCCATGCCTTGTGCCAAAAGTCTCTTAAGGCTCCAGGCCACCCGCGACCCTGTACAGGATAAGCGATATAGAAAATTAATAAAAGACCTATTTCAGGTTTTCATAATGGTACAAATGTCTATATAATTTTTTTTAAAGTGCAACATTTCTTTTGTTTATGGGTTCACCTAATATGGATACTAAAACTAAGAAGAAATATCGATGGTTTTGTGCAAAGATGCAGTATTTATATGTCATCCCTTTATCATGAGCTGTTACCGCCACATTAAACATAATATTGAACATCATGAAAGTATTTTATGTGGTATGAGATATAAATGTCAGCTTTGATAAATCAATCAAGGTGCTTCAACAGACATGAAGACATCATTTCACTCATTTTTGAACAAACCCAGTAGATTGCACTTGCACTGTGAGTCAATACTAGTTTATGTGTGAACAGATACATAACCACTAAAAAAGAAGCTCACACCAACGACCAAACAACCTCTCCCAGAGACCCAAGGGACTCAAGGGGCAATGAAACATTGCGGTGGATATTTATACTGGAATGTCAAGTCTCCAAAAAATTAAATCAGCCAGTGGTGTGCTTTGACTAATTTTTACTATCAAACAATAACAACCTGTCTGAGGAATGGTGCGAGAATAATAAAACCAGTCAACAATAAAAAAAAGTCACTGGCTGGCAGAATATTATGATCTTGTAACAGTAATGTAGTCCCAGGTGGAATGGGAAATTGTTCTCCAGTGGCACATAAGTCCTTGATACAGCACTATAACTCTACCGAAAGAAGAGCTTTTAATTTAATACTTACAAATCATAATTTAATTTTCTTAGATATCCTGACCCGTATAAAACACTATCCTAGCTGTTCCAGGGTGATACAGCTGATACAGTGTTATGTGTTACTGTACAAAAATGTTCTTAAAATTCACAAAGAGAATGCTATTCAGGGCGGCACGGTGGTGTAGTGGTTAGCACTGTCGCCTTGCATCTCCGGGGTCTGGGTTCGATTCTCGTGTGTATGGATCCGTCTGTTTGCATGTTCTCCCTGTGCTTGGTGGGTTTCTTCCGGGTACTCCGGTTTCCTCCCAAAGACATGCAGGTTAGGCTAATTGGCATTTCCAAATTCCCCATTGTGTGTGTGTGTGTGCTCTGTGATGGATTGGCACCCTGTCCAGGGTGTACCACTCCCCTTGCCCTAAGCCTTCCTGCACAGCAACTCTGAATACAGGATAAAGTGGTATAAACCATGAGTGAGTGAGAATGCTATTCACAAAGAAAGCTGCTACAAGGTGCTTTTACTCTTTATGGTTTGTTACACTAATTCACAATATTGTACAGTTTATATATGACTGTTTGCACTGATTTCTTCCATACAGTACCATTTTTTATTTATTAAATATTCCTTCCCATATGTTGACCTGTGTACCATGTCGCTGCATTATGTGTCACACCCTGATCTTAAATACATGACATTCTGTTCCAGTGCAGACAAGGTACTGCATATGGAGCAATGACTATACAATCTATTAATGCAAATAAGTACTAGGAGACTCATAATTACAAAGCTGGACTGACTCAACAAGACAAACTACACTCATAGTGGTAATGAATAATGATGCACAAACAAACCCGAAATCAAAGTAACTGATTTTCTTTTGACTTCATCTCACAGCAAGCATCGGTAGAAGTCTCTAAGAGCATCAAAGACACAAACTGACATGACACCTGAGACTTCAATGTTTTCACATTACCAGTCAGAGGACACTATCCGAATCGAACTTTCATTACGACACTCCTCCACTTTGTCCCCTGAAACCACAACAATTAGTCTGACTCAATTAAATGACAAAGATAGAAAGCATCACCTCATTGACCAAACTTTGCCAGAAAGCAATTGGTGAAAGGTCTTTGTTGATTTTAAAAGTGTTTGACTTGTTCTCCATAATGAAGCTGCCAGACATAGTAATTTGTGGTTTGTTGTGAGAGATTGATTGCATTGAACTTTGCGCTGAGCTGTGATTCTTTGTCCCTGACAGTGGAAGTGAAACACTGGTGTATGTAACCTTGTATAGGGTTTGTTTTAAAGTTTTTTTTTTTTTTTGTCACATACTCGCTGATTTACGAGGGGAACGATAGGTGGCAATATTGACATGTTAGCACACACACGGGAAGCCAAGATAAACACATGCACACACACACATGCCACTCTGGACATGGTGCCATATGTAGAGATTGCTGTGTTTGGCATGTGGTAATAGGCAGTGTGACTCTCAAAAGACCTGCAGCTGAGATGGGACTGATCAGTGCCAGCATACCAAGCTGTGCAAGGGCCTTCTGCCATAGCCATGGCACTATGCTGCGATGCTGCTGCTCTGAGTATCCCCATGGAGTCTGGAAGTGTGTCATAAATACAGTGTCTGTATTTGTGACTATTCATGGTTAACAGCTTGTAGTTGAAAGACAGGCTGGTGATCTCAGGGTGCCAGAGTGCAGGTGTGTGTGTGCGTCTGATTGTGTGTGTGATAGTGTGTGTTTTCATGGCAGCAGGCAATGCAGGTGCAAAGTCGCGCTCCCACAGCTGGATCTGGAGTTTCCAGTAGAGTAAAGCTCTTCCTGTAATTGGGCTTCTTTTGGCACCGACACAAACTGAATTTGACCTTTGCTTCTTAAGCATTTGGTCTCTTTTGTCATTAGGCAGCACTGCCCATATGCCAAGTTGCATAATTTGAGCCTTATGACTTGATCAGATCCCCATACAGACGCCAAGGGAGGGTCCAGGAGCAAAATGTTCACTTTTGAGAAACAAAGTCACACTGCTTCAATCATTGACATCCTGCCAATCTGGGAAACAAAGTAAACATCATATCACTACTTCCCAATTATGCCCTAATGCTGATATGCCCTTGTTCTAATTCGGTCTTTTGTAGACAGGAAATTGGGGAGGCAGGCCGAGGTGACAGGGGCAATATGTAGGGGTACCAGGGGACTACCCAGCCTCTGGAGACTGAGGATACACTTGAGGCCAAGGGCTAAGAAGTCAAACAAACCCCCAGCTTTAGTCGACCATCCTTAAAGCCAGAGCAAACACAGGGTAATCGTACAACAAAACCACAATTAGTCACAACCCTATGCATATTAACTCTATACACATGCTTCATTCCTTCTGTTTAGATATTTGCATTCTCATGCATTTTTCACATTGAGATTCATTTTTTAAATAAAGAGCTAATCTGCAAAGATTTGCAAAGCAATCATTTAAATATGCATAGAGCATGACTAAAACAGGGTGATGAATTTAAAAACAGCACACAAGGTGTGTACTGCACATACATGTCTGCACATACATTGGGACATTATTCATCTCGGTGCGATTTGAGCGACATGCCCCACGTTGGCAATGTGCTACGAGATGCACTTTACACCTATCAGAGTGTCTAGACCTGACAAGAGCACGGTTCATCTCAATCAGCAACACAAAGAGATACTAGGGCGATGGAAGAGTGCTCTGTATTGATTGTTACAGAGAGATGAATTATTTGCTGGCTCTGCCGTTTGAGAATGGGAGAAGAAGAGTTGCATGATCAGCTTTGCTCAGGGGAACGTGACATTCAGCAACTTGCAGAAATACACAGCCATGGTCTGCAGGTCATTTAACCTTGTGGAAAATCAATGCAAGACTGACCAAGTCTCTCAGAAAAGAATCAGCTCATTCTCAGACTGACCTGACACCAATGTAGGCATTAGTATTGAGTGACAGTACTTACAAAGCTTTTTTTTCCCCCCTGTCTACAATGCTGCATTGACTGCTTTTCAGTTCTTTAGGTCTTTGACTCTGATCTATTGTTTTTGACATATTGACAACAAACCATACAGACCCTTGACAGCTATGAGATTCTGGAAAATAATACCAGGATGGTGTGCACACTGGAGAATCATATTTCAGAACTGAAAGTGAACAATACATGAGTAAATCTTATTATGACCAAATTATAGTTATTACGAGTATTAGACAGTATCAATAAACAAAGAGAAGACACTAAGATGATGCTGTTACAATCTGACAATAAGCAAACAAAGGCACCAGCAACACAGAACAAAATGTTTATCTGCAAATACAAAGACATCAAACCGCCCACAGAGTCTGTTAAGACAGTGTAGACAAATCAGATACAGGCACCATGCATCACCAGCCAGGCTTGGCCAGGGCTGTCCCATGGCAGCTGAGCCCCTCCTCAGGGCTGATGATTCGGCTGAGTAACAGGTAGCATCCCCAGGTGCTAGAGTCTCATTGGGGGTCGCTAACCCATTGCGCTTGGCACTAGCAAAGCTGAGCTTAATTAGGCTGAAGGCAGCCCCTATTGGTCTGTAATGGGCCAGTTTGTGAAGCCAGAATGGGGTAACTAGAGGGAAAGAGGGAGGGATTGGGGGTTTCACTCATCCCTATTCTGCATTATGGATTTCCCCATCTGGCCATGTGACGGATGCTCGGCCAAGAGTCAACTTAAACAAAGATGGAGAGAGAAGGGGGGCGTTTCCGAGATCAGACGCTGAATTACGGCAGCAGTCACTCAGTCATTGTGTGGCTGATAGGCTGGGCATTCACAGCTGGGGCAACCCAAATTGTTCTTTTATTCTCTTTTATACTCCTTTTATTGAAGCCAGAGGGGCAGGACAATGATTAACAGACTGCACAATGAGCTGGCCTCATTGTCTGCCTTTCCTTAGCAATTTATTTTGCTCATTTTTTGAGCGACTCCCCCATTCCAATGCCGAATGGAGACTCGCTTGGTTAACTGTGTCCACAGAGATCAGGCTCTGGAAAATTAGAAGTCTCAGACGATGAAGAGCCCTCCAGTGATATTAACAAATTGTATGTGTGCTTTAACCCATATGGTTTTCATGCAGTGTGGCGAGAAGTTTCATTAAACCATAAAAATGGAAATTAAATGGCTAGTATTATCAAATACATATCCTTGAGTAACATTTGTTTACAAAGTTTGCATAAAACTAAACCGAACTAAACTAAACCAAACTAGTAAATAAAACGAATAATGCTGCACGGTATACACACAGATTAATAAAATATACATAAAAAATTTCATTGTTTGTAAAAAAGTAATCTAAATAAGCTAATAACAGTTCTAACCCTATATATGGAATCATATGGTCCTGTTTGTTCTCTATTCAGTATTTCCTGTTTTCCTGGCTGCCTTTCTGATCTCTCTTTAGGAAGAGAGAAAAACACCATTCACGCCCATTCTTGCCCCTTAATTCCTCATTCAAAGGGGTAGGTGGTCATTAGTGTAAGAAGCAAGAGGCTCCTTATTAGTTGAATAAATGAAGGAGAAGGCAGATCATGCTCCATGTCCTGCTGTGTTTCCTCAGGCTGCGATCACCTCTCTTTCAGATCTCTCCCATTAAAATCATTAAGATTCTAGGCTAGAGATCAGAGCTAATGGTGGTAAGAGGAAATAGTGGCATCATAACTTTGTATTGTTTTCATTTAGTTCAGGTCACAAATTTAAGGAACTGACTTCTTTACTGATACCTGAACTTCAGGTAAACACCAACTGTCTTGCAATAATCTCCCTTTATGCAGTAAAATGAGAGGAACTAGTAATGATGGAAACACGAATTGAGTTATGAACTGGGGATTAAAGGAGAAAATGACAAGACAACAGCGGATACAGTAAAAAAAAAATAAAAAAAAAGAGAAAGTCAAAGGTGCCTCTACTGCCTAATCCTTACGCTGATTTTAAAATCATTGTCCACTTTCATACACCTGCACTATTTTCCTTTCTGCCCTGATTTCCATTCTGAATGCCCTGGTGTCAAGTCATTCTACCAAGCTGGGGAGTTCTTTTCCTGCCAATGTATCAATGTCATCAGCGAAATGAAGATTGGTAATTGTTCTGCCTCAAATGCTGACCATGCCCTCATGATCATCCAATGCATCTGTCTTGATTTGCTCCAGAAAAATGTTGAGTGTGGGAAGAGTAGACACTCCTGTTGTGAAAAACTGCACTAGTTGCCATTTCGTACAGTTGTTTGATGACTTGTATGATTTTGGGTACTTTCTTAATTGCTCTTATAATACTAAAGAGGAAGTCCAATCCTTTGTGAAAAAAGTTAATGCATCAGTTAAATCTTTGAGGAAAGGTAAATTAGCTGGAGTTGACACACCAGCAGAACCTATCCAGGAAGGACGAGAAGACACGATAAGCATCCTCACAACTATCTGCAATAAAATCTGGCAGACAGGAGAATGGCCTACCACATGGACCCAGTCTCTAGTCATCACACTTCCCAAGAAACGAAACCTCCACTTGTGCCAACATTACCGCACAGTCATTCTGATAAGTCACTCTAGCAAGGTCCTCCTGAAAGTAATTTTGAACAAACTGAAGCCTCAAAGAGTATGGATCATTGCGAAAAAAAGAGGCATACTTTAGAACACGATGCAGCTCCACATAGTATCTTTTCAATCTTAGAATACTCTGTGAGAAATATCTACAATACCAATGACATTTGTACGATGTATTTGTAGACTTTAAGTAACCCTATACAGTACTAAGCAGTATTCTGTATATCTGTCTAGGATATCTTTTTCATCAGTGTGGCCAATTCTGATCTTGTTCTAAATAGTTGAGACCTTGGTTTATTTGACACTCGTTAGGTCTTTCGTTGTCTGGGTCGTCAATCCAGTTTTTTTTTTTTGCAATCTTCATACTTGTCTTTATGACTGTCCACTTCCCTGTACTTTGCAGCCCATTCCTGTTTCATTTTCAGCTTATTTAGTTCACACTGCTTATAACAAAGGTAGTGTCTGCTCAAGATGTCAGTGTCAATGTTATAATATGGCCAGATAAAATGGTGTTCATGTTCACTTTTTCTGCATGAAGAGCAAGTAGTGGTGGCTATTTCCATTCTATTGTCACCTTGAATTCTACTGCCACCTCGGGGTCTTTGTGCTTATCAAGGTTGAAACTGAGTCTTGTGAACGTTGGTGCTCTCATCTTCTTGGGGCGTGGATGAAACAACATCAAAACCAGGTCTTGGTCACTGGCTACATCTGCTTCTGGAAAAGATCTTGTCTGTGCAATGTTCACAATCGATAAAAAATGCTTCTGAACTAGGATATAGTCAATTTGGTTGTGATGTTCCCCACTGGGGCTTTAAGAACATCAGGGAAGGTGAAGTCTTTGTTAACCCGGGCTGTGACTGATCCGTTATTGTCTGCCACCTGATACAGTATCATCATGAGTGCATTAAAGGCAAATTAGCATATTTCTCTTCAATCTTTTGACCACAACCAAACATCCACATAATTAGTGGTTCATCTTGGTCCTGGACAAGTGGCCATCGAGCCCTCAGAACCTCTCCACTCTAGCTGGTTACTTTATCAAGGACGTTCATATGCTTAGTGGCGCTGTTTCAACCCCTCATGTGGTATAGGCCTCCATCTAAAACAGTTTTCCAGGGTGTGACACTTGGAGTCAGTACATGACAGCTTTAGGAGTGGATGAGGACCAGTGGGGTAGCTGCTAGATATCCAAAGGTGTTACCTCTGCCCAGCACCCCTATATCCCAACAACAATAAAAACAATAACAATAATTTTATGACCAAGAACAATGGCTTCAGCATTAGCATCAAAGTCAAAGTCAATGGGCAGTCACTGAAAGCTGTATTGAGGTTTAAGTTCTTGGGAGTAATCATCACAGATAGAGGCTCCAAGCCAGAAATCCTGTTCAGAATACCACAGAAAACAGCAGCACTCACTAGACTAAAACGCATTTAGAAGGACAGAAGCTCAGATCAAAAATGAAACTTATGCAATCACTTATTATATGACTGCTTGTCTATGCATACAAAACATTGACTCAAACTGCTGATCTCCAGAAGAACATCCAAGCTAAGGTAATGACATGCTACTGAAAACTATTGGGCATCTCATACACTGAACACATCACAAATATAGAGTACGCCATATGATCCCTCAAGCCACTGGTCCCCTTGATGACCTCCTTACCATCATTAAGATAAGGAAGCGTAAGTGGATAGAGCATGTCACAAGATCTGACAGGATTGCGATGACCATCCTGCAGGGCAACAGCTGGCAGGAGGAGAAACAGACAGAGGAAAAAAGTTTGGAAGACAACATCAGATAATGGCTGGATCTGAGCATCAACGACTCCCAGAGAACAGTGAACCACAGGGAAGGTTGAAGGAGCTGGTGTGACAAACATCTGTGGTGTCCCAAGGGTCTACAGAACAGGAGGATTACACATTACACAGGCACATTACCACATTGCGAAGGAATTGGACAGTGCCACCCCTAAACATCAACTGAGAAGGCTGCTGAAATAACATAAAAAGGGGTTAAGAACAATGCAATCTTAAAACTGTAAGGATGGTACGTGACTGTCAACACTGGGAAAGAAATGCAGTCTCAAATTGAGTTCTCCACCACAGAATCCTGACTTTAAATACAGTATGTCACAAAAGTGAGTACACCCCTCACATCTCTGCAAATATTTAGTTATATCTTTTCATAGGACAACACTGCATAAATGACTCTTTGACACAATGAAAGGTAGTCACTGTAAAGTTTGTATAGCAGTGTAAATTTATTGTCCCCTTAAAATAACTAAAAATACAGCTAATAATAGCTGAACCCCTGGCAACAAAAGTGAGTATACCCTTAAGTGAAAATGTACAAATTGAACAAAATTTGTCATTTTCCTTCCCCTTTGTCATTTGACTCATTAGTGTTACACTGTCTCAGGTGTCACCAGATAGCAGGCGAGTTAAATTTGGTATAAAAGCTCTTCCACTCTCTCAACCTGGCCACTGAAAGTTCAACATGGCACCTCATGGCAAACACCTCTCAGAAGACCTGAAAAAACGAATTGTTGCTTTACATAAAGATGGCCTAGTTTATAAGAAGATAGCCAACATAAAGATCTTCTTACTGTACATACTGGACATTGAATGTCTTTGGGATGTTCAGGAGAAGACTTCATACACAATCTCAACCAAAAGATTTAAGCATCTGGATGGACATAAACGTTGTTTTTGTATACGCTTGTTTTGAAATAATGACTCAGTGAATGAAGTTCAAATGAACTACAAGTTTGAACTGTTCTTACAAAAATTTATTGCATGGACCTACTATGGACTACTAGTACTACTACTAGTGACCAGCATTTGTATTTTGTGTACTATTAAGTACAAATTCAAAAAGGTTTAAATCTGAAATGAAAACTGAATATATTATTTAACATAGCTTGACTTTGGCTGTAAATGTCTCAGTCAGAGATATACCGTATATTCATGCCCAAAATCAGCAAATGCTTTGATTCATAAGTCTATATAACTAATATTCATAGGACCCACAGGAAAATACAGGATACGGTGCATATAAGAAAACATGAATCTCTGTTAAACTGGCATATGATGATTAATTCCACAAAGGGGTTAAAAGCAATACAAGGCTTATAGAATAACTGGAATACAGTATTCTCTCTCTCACTCTCTCTCTCTCTCTCTCTCTCTCTCGCTCCTGACAAGCTGATTATTGTGTAAGTAGATGGCCAGAGTGTGCCTGACTCCCCTGAGAGCTCCCTCTCAATCGAAACACAAAGCCAACTCACCCTCACTTCCAAATACAATGAGCAGGGCTTGTAATTACGCTTGAAACTTTTCATTTGCCTAATTATCACATTCTCGTCACCATTTAATGCTCTACTGAAAGTGATGGAATCTTAAGTTGTTTTTGAATAAGCATTTGCTTAAAAGTACTCTACACTATACATGTACTGTTCTATTATTAGTACTGCATCACATTTTAGTCTAGTCGTTTGCTTTTCCCTGTATGTCTAACAATTTGGGGTGACTTGATAATGCACAGCAGTACAGGGCGGTGAAATACCACATACAGACTGATTCACTGCATTAATTTTTATCTTTAGTATAATAATTTATTAAAGTTCAGTCTTTACTTTGCAGTGGAGGAAATTGATACTGTATGTATATATAACTGCAGTGAATAGTCAAAAGGAGAAAATAATTTGAAATGCCCTTTAAATGGAGAGGGCATGTGCAGTTTAAAACTATAATAAAAAAGTGACATTGGTGTGTCTACCTTGGAAACTGCTTTTGCATGCAATAGTAGCATATACATGAACATAACACAAGAGAAATTATTTTATCCTGCAGGAGTCGCATTTCTTGTGTCATTCTGCATGACTTTGCCTATTGTGCAAGTGAGTGATTGTTATTCACATACAGCATGAAGCCTTTAATTATCCTTGTTGTCCTGTGGGACATATCACTGAGGAGGAATCTGCTGCCTCTTTATTAGTGCATTAATATGGGTGGGGGCACATGCCACTGGCCACCATACCTACAGTAGGCCACATTTGTCCTGTTTTAGGGGGCTTGTGGGGTGTTGGCTGGTTGAATATGCATGGGCTAGTATGGCCTGGTCCCCAAGAGCCTTGTGCCATGACAGCTTGATGGACGAGCTTGGACCTGGTATTATCTGGGGGGAGATTTTGGGGAACAAAGAGAAGCTTCCTTCAGTACCCCAGACTTTAACACAGCTAATGAAGGTCCCATGCTAATGAGAGACATACCAGCACTGGGGAGGGATTTCCACTAGAGAAGGAATCCTCTGACACACTACAGAAACAAGGTGAATATTAGATTAACTGTGGTTAATTAGCTAAAAACAAGATTTAAGAAGGATTTTTAAGTAGTGTGCAAAGTGGAAGTGTGCAGCTGGGCAAGAGGTTGAGTGTTCCAGGTTACAGTCTAACTCAATGGGATGTGCTAAAATTTAACCATCTCCTTAGGTAGACAGAGATGATGAACAGACATCAATGCTATATCAGTGATGCCTCTCTTACCCAAACACATACGCACACAATTATTTTCGCCACCACCCCACTAAGACCCACACAAAAGAGGGAGACAGATAATAAGTATTCCAGTTCAGTGGTTTAGTCCCTGAAAATCAATGCTGGATGTTGAAAACAGGGCTTTGCTAAGTCACCATTCATTTAAACATAACCATTTACAATAGACATTACAGCATCAGCTCTGCCCTCTTGAGAAACTGGGACAAAAACATATTAACATTTACCTATGCGTCAAGATAAAACAGAACATCTGATTAATGCAATCTGGTCTTTTCAACGTCTGAATAGAAGGATTAGGGGTTCAGTAAATAGTTAGAGACACAGAAGAGCAGCCTGACCTTTAGTTGAATAGGAAACAGTCCTTCAGGTCCTGAGAGGGGTTACACCACTCTACAGCCAGGAGGCCTTACAATGTAATCACGGTGTAATTACAGACAAGATTACTGCGGCTTTAAATTGACATGGCAAAACTTCTGGCACTGGCAGACGTAAGAACTGGATAGGGTTACTGTGGAAGAGAAGAGAAGAGAAGAGAAGAGAAGAGAAGAGAAGAGAAGAGAAGAGAAGAGAAGAGAAGAGAAGAGAAGAGAAGAGAAGAGATCTGTAGTCCTGCATAGTGCATAGCAAGGGAGGTAAAGCCCAGCTCCATGCCTCAGAAGCCCCTCTGTTCCAACCTTTTAATTAGGTTCACAGCAGGGTTATCTCCTCCACACACATGCCTCTGTCCCTTTCCTTCATTTTCATCATCTCTTTCACTTTCTCTAACAATTTATTAACCACTCATCCATTTTTTCACAATGGGTAAAGCTTTCATATGAATTATATGCAGGTACCAAGGTAGGGTTAAACCTTAACCATAAGAAATGACTCAGAAGTCAGTTTCTGGTCTGGTCCAATGAATCAGTCCAATGAATAGTTAACATGGTACCTGCTACAGTACAAACATGTCACAGTTTCATCTCAATACACTTCTAAAAAATGATATTGAGAAAGACTTTAGAGAAACTTTTAGAATTGCTATGAACTGGGAGGAATTAAACACAAGATCTGGCGAGAGCACTTTGTTATAAGGTTATCTGTCAGTCTGATTTTAACAGGACTCCTAAGCTAGAAGAAGCTGCTGGCCATCTGCCCGCTCCCTAGCGCACTGACATTTGGCTGGAGACCTTTAACCCTGCAGGAAAATGTCACTTCTGCCCAGGACAAAACCTCTGAACTCCACACAATTAAGATCTGACAAGCAGATCCACCTGCAAATGAACATGATTCATTATTGAAGGGATTATAATAAGAGATTTCCCACAAGTTAAAAATAGCATCTCTTTTTCATTTCCTGTTTCTTTCTGAAACTGACACTATGTAAACTGAAGACATTAAGTCCCAGCTTATCTGGGAAAGCTTTATTGCCTCATCGCCATCTCACCAAACAGTTTCTGAAACTTCAGACCCAACTTTCATCTCACTCTTAGTAGAGCGGGTCACATATCTTGAATCAGTCCCAACGGACTCTAGGCAGACCCTTATAAGAGCACACAGATGCAAACTCACCATGAAGCAGCTCCAGCCTTTATTGCGGTTATCAATCAGCAGCATACAAAGTGAGGCGACAGCAAGTAGGCCAATTTCCACACACCGATCCCACTCATTACGAGGGAGTTGAAAGGTGTCGGTTAAATGAATCACCATGCTGAGATTTAGAGAGCTGGGAGCAATGGCACAAGCTGGGATGTGTTTAAACATTTCAAACACATATTAGAATGAAAGCTAATGTCATTTTAGGATATTTAAGAGTTTAACAATATTATTCAACACAATATATACAATTTAAAATTGATCATTAGTAACATTTAAGTAGGTGCGGTATATCGAAATAACTATCTTAATGCCATAACAGTTGTCCCATGTATCTTCATAAAGAATTACATTTCGAGACATGCCATTCAGTATAATGTATAAATAACCATCAGACATGCGTTGGGATATTTGCTCATATATGTATACTGTCTGTCCTCTACATCATAGTGCTGCCAAGGGTAATTTTACTTTGACTTTTCCTTCCTTTTGCTTTCTAAAAACATGTAGTGTGCAAGAAAAAACACTGGAATTCATGGGTTCATATGTTTAACAGTTATATTTGCACTTTTGTAAAATTATATACTTTTGCAAATACAAAGCAAACTCTATTGATTTGTTGCCTGGATACAATGCTGATTATGGTTGCTAAGACCACAACATTTCATAGACATATCATGTGCTTTACTTTCCAAGTACACAATTAATGCTTTATTGTTTATCTGAAGGTTAGCAACATTATGCATTGATTACATTCTGTATGCCCAAACAATTTAACCAGTACTGGATGTATTATTATAATCCTTGGGGTGACAGTTTCTTGCTTAGTCTTTGCATGAGAGAGAGAGAGAGAGAGAGAGAGAGAGAGAGAGAGAGAGAGAGAGAGAGAGAGAAGAAATCTCAGTTACTGTTATGGATTTACTGTGATTTTAGTCATATTTTGGAGGTCCCTAATTTACTTCATATAGTAAGCATTGGATTGAGTGCTGGTGATCCAACTGCATTTGAAAATACATTCTATTATAATATTATTCTGCACTAATTCATTAAAAAATTGCATAAATATATAAATAAAACAACTCGAAATGTAACGTTTAAAAAAAAAATTTGACACAATAATTATGATTGTTGTTTTCTCTTCTTGTTTTCATGCAAATGTCTCAACATAAATATGTGTTTCACGGTAATGTGGGTTGCAATGCTTTCTTTTTAAGGGCTGAATGATTGTACATATTTTTTTAATAGATAAAAGAATTTAGAAAACACAGTTAAATTGTTAGTTTTTTTTTTTTTTTCTGAAATAAGCAGCGGGTCAACGTAATACACACTGGGTCTTAAATATACATACACCACATCTAACATTTCCTTTAGGATTGTTGGCTTAATCCAGCTTATATATACACACCTATGCCTTGATTTTTGCTGGGGAGGGAAAATTTGCGAATTTTGATATTTTGAAAAAGTACAACAGTCTATATGTCTATATGATCTGGAGAGTCAGGTTAGAAGTTTTTTATTATGAAGTTAGAACATGACTAACACTTTTTGGTTTTGTTTGTGGAACAAAGGATGGATTTCAATGGGGAAACTAATACAGTTTTATTTTTGTTCTCATTGTACATATACATTCACCAATCAGCCATAACTTTAAATCAATTAACATTAAAACCCACCTTTTGGGTTCCCCTTGTGCCACTGGGGCAGCTCTGGTCCCTATGGGCGGAACTCTTCGGGGCCTCTGGGGGTGTGCTGTGGTGTCACCGGAACATTGGCAGCAGATCTACTAGGTGCTCTGGGTTGCAGGGATGTCAGGGATGTGTTTGTGTGGCACATCCCATGGAATCTGGGGATCGGTGGCCTTGGGCTCTTTGCCTGCTGGCCCCTGTGCCAGCATAAACTTTTTTGGGGGTGATTTGTGCTCTATTGGCTTTGTGTTGAACAAGATAAATCCATTCTTGCAGTTTTAAGAAAAAAAAATTTGGCAAAAGATGCACAAACTAATATTTTGTGAAATATATTTCTTTATACATCACAAAGGTGTTTAAGTCATTAATGTTAAAATATTATGACAGACTGGATTAGGTCATAGTGTGGTGCTTTTTATATTATTATATTATTTTGCACAACCCTGCTGGAGTAACTTGGCAGTTAATGACGAACACTGTGAGATCTGTGACGAAAAACACAGAAATCATCACTGGGCAGAAGTGAAGTTATTACGATCCACTGGTTCTCATTCCTGATCCTGAAGGACCACAGCCCCAAATACTTTAGTGTTTTCCCTGCTCTACCACACCTACTTCAATTAAGAAAATGCTACTAATCTGTTGATTAACTAAATCAAGTGTGCTGGGAGCTGAGAAATCACTTAAATATGCAGGGCAGTGGTCCCTCAGGACTAGGGTTGAGAAGCACTGGTTTAAAGGAGAGAGCAAAAGAGCAAAAATATAGGGGTCATGGCACACCATCCATCAGCAGTAGGATTTAGAAGACCAGATTGGAATTGGCAAGAACATATAGAGATAAGCCACAGAAGTTTTGGAACCAAGATTAACTTCTACTAGAGTGATGTAAAAATTTGAAGACAGGAAGGATCTGCTGATGTTGCAAAAACATGTGAGGTCATCGGTCACGAATGGAAGTAGCGTCAGGGCGTGACACTCAAGCTGCATCATTCATCATTATTCATAATAGAACTAATGAGCTTGGCAGCAAATAAATTTACAGAAAATGCATCCAGTATAATTATGAGGCTCTTCATTATGCAGCAAGACAACGAACCAAAACATACGCCTAACACAACATAATGAAAAAAATTAAGGGTTTCCAAGTGACCATGTCAATCACCAGACCTTAACCAAACTGAGCATTCGTTTCATCTCCTGAAGAGGAGACTTCAGGGAGAACAATAAAACAAATACAACTGAAGGTGTGAAAGTCTGGTCTACAGGTAATGTGTGTCTTAGATCTAGCTAGTAACTAACAAGCCTAGCAAGCCAGTATTACATAATTTGGTTAGCTACAGTATATGACATTTATATTATCATTTTCATTGCATTATAGCACATTTTGTTAATTATTACTTACATAATTAATTTTCCTGATGACTACTTGTGCAGTACTTCTAATCAAGTGAATTATTAGTACAACAATTTTACTCAAATCGGTGTGGCTTGTATTTTTTGCTGAATTGTGGGGAGCGAGGTGGGTGTTGTGGAAGTTGGATTCATTTCTTTTTCTTATGATAAAATGATTTCTTATGACTAAAAATGATTTAGTGATGAAATATAGTGTTGCTAAAAAAAATGAATGAGCCTATCTAATCAGTAAAAGCTTGTTGTGTTCTGTCATAGTTTGTTGTTTTTGCAGCTTCTTAGTTTTGGCAGAATGTTAAGCAAACGCCCCTCATGGAAATGACCAGTGACAAATATGATAGCGAGAATGCTGGTCAGTTAGAGCAGCTGCTGGGGCTAATGGAGTATTGAGTTGTGGACAGTGTTGGGGTCAGGGCCTGATCCCACTGCTCCTGGGGCCAAAATACAGCTGGGCCACAGCTGGGCTGGCACAGGCCATAGACCTGCTCCAGCCACCCTCAAAACCTCCCTCCACCCACACTATCCAGACTGACCAGCTCATCACTCGTATATTGCTCACATGGCACATCAATCTGTGTCACAGTGCTTTATTCACTCTCACCACACTCCAGTGAAGCCTTATTAAGAAGCCTTCATTCACTCCAACATTTACCTCAACATTATTTTGAACAATGATGGAGCATCACCACAACTAAGGAGTGCTGTGGCACAATCAATTATTTTATTAATATTATTTCTTGACAGGCAAACAGGAAAAAAACTTTGTTTCTTCAATTAGATTTTTTTATAATAAAGTAAAAACAATACAATCATTTAATATATATATATATTCATTTACTTAGGAAAACCTAATTAGTAGATGGTGATTAAAATTAACATTTTCAGTAGATACATTTGATTAGTTCTTACCCAAAAAAGGCAACTATGTTCAATGTATAATACAGCATATATTTAGTCTGACAAAAAAAAAAGAAGAAATGTTTTATTTTTCTTATATCCTAAAATTGCTAATTGACACGAAGGTGCTGTCCTTTAATTTTCAGCCTTTCCTTTGTTCCCCTTGATGCTCTCATTTACATCTGGGGGTCTAGCCTGAGGTTATTTTCAGATCCTGAACTATGTCAATTAAGTTCATCAAAAGACATTTCATTATAATGTTAATTAGTACGATTAGTCAGTCCATGAGTTTTTTTTAATGTGAATATAATGCAAAGTTTATTATATTTAAAGTATTCGTGCATATGGCTGATAACAAAATGTCCTCCATTTTCCATCTTTTAAATCGGCTTTATTTTATTAAGCAAAGTCAACAGAAAGATAGTGTGTAAACACTCTTAGTCACAGGATCTGGCACTGAAAGACATACAGTACAAAAAAAAATAGGAGTGTTTACGTGAACTCTATCCCACACACCCACTTACATCCAAAATAGCAGAAAAGAACATTCACTACCATATTCATGCTGTTTAGTATACTGTACTTTATCTGTTTGTTTCTACTATTTGTTACCAAGCTTGGTACTCTGTGTGACATTACGGTTTTGACCCTACTGATGTTTTCCTTTTACTTTTTCGGCCTAGCGTGGTTAATACCGTTTTCCTAATTGCCTGACCTCCTTCTGTGCAATTCTGATTTTTGATATTCAGTAAGACTCCAATTGCTCCCTCCGATTGGCTCTGTACAATGTCATCATGTGATTATATGACAATTCTTTTTACATTTTGCAGCATTGACTGTTTGTAACATGACACTGAATTAAAAAGCCTTTGAACAACTGAAATTTTTTAAATCCTTTAATGTTATGAACTCAATCCCTGTACCGCTTATCCTGTACAGGGTCATGGGAGGAATGGAGGCTATTGCAGGTCCACCCTGGACGGGGTGCCAGTCCATCACATCTGCATAAGCAGACACATGGCCACACATGTACGTACTACAGGCAATTTAAAAACACGTATTAGTCTAATATGCATGTCTTTGTACTGTTGGATGAAACAGAGGTGGGAGTCAAACCCTCAACCATAGAGGTGTGAGGCCACAGAACCAACCATATATATATATACAGAAATTTTTATTTCTTTACTATGCAGGCAGGAGAATAAGTTTTCTACACAAGATTTTAACCATTAAAATAGCATTACACAATACACTCTGTCCCAATACCAACACAAAGAGAGTGCTGGAGCCTTGAACTTGGATTCCCTCACTGCCTGTTCCCATGTGACCTTCCTTTATATCCACAGAGGCATGACATGGCTTTGGCCCTGACCCTGTTACCTACGCTCTCAGAGATTAGATGCGTTCCTTCATTACAGCCCTTCTCATTAACTATATCCGTGTCCACATCGCCCTAATGAAAGCGGGCTCTAATGTAAATGTGCTGCAGCCTACTGATGAGGGGACGCGTGTGGTTCAGAAGCCTTGGATGAATTAACCTGACGTCTGATGGAGGAGAGACACCTGGTCCTCACCGCTGGAGGGGTGAAGCACAGGCGGGGAGCTCCTTGGAGACCAGGTCTCAGCTGTGAGAGGCGTGAAGGTAAATCCACATTGGGACAGTGGGTGGCTGTGATGGGCTTTTTCTTTTGTGCTTTGATGAAGAAGAGTGGCTATTGTTTGAAGACATGCGGGAGAATCCAGTAGGACAGGACAGCAGTTAATGAGATAAAGGACGCAGCCCATACGAATTTGTCTGGCATGTGGTGCCATTTTAATTTGTCCACAGAGATTTTTATTTGCTGCTTCCATGCCAGAAATATTGTGCCAGGTATTGTGATGAATATTAGATAACTTTTTTCACTCATGCATGGGTTTTATTTTGGTTATTTCTATAAAGAAATCTTAGGTCAAAAAATTCTATATAGTCAGGAAATTATTTTTAAAAAATGGTAATATTGTAATATAATATTATATTGTTAATTATTATAATAATGGATATTTTATATTGGTATTACTTGTTAAAATGCTATTTTCTCTCTTTCATATACTTAAACATGTACTTGATATCTGATAAGTATAGCAAAATGAAAATGGCGCCACCATAGATGAAAACAGGATTTGTAAAAATTTCTTTGTGTAACAAACAAAAAGAGAAGCACTTCACGCAAT
The DNA here is from genome assembly GCA_011419295.1 of Clarias macrocephalus. NCBI lineage: Eukaryota > Metazoa > Chordata > Actinopteri > Siluriformes > Clariidae > Clarias > Clarias macrocephalus. Next base: position 56,057 of record JAAGKR010001184.1, read on the forward strand.
ACATATTTTTTTGTCTTTTCCCCTCAAGATGTCCCCCTTAGAAACCTAGAACCAAACATGTGTAGAGAACAATCCATATACATTATGAGACTTATCACATCAAATCATTAAGTCGCATTGGGTTATACATATTTTCAGACTTCTGGTTCAATGAGCTCCATATTTTAATCAAGTTTATTATTATATCATCTCCAGTTGTTGACATGTGGCAAGTGCGATGTGCGATTTTATTGGGGAGCATGACGTGGTAAGAAAGACAGAACCCTTAGACTCATTTGATGCGAGGAGTTCCCTGCTACCCCTAAAAATAACTTCTCCTGCAGCGCAGTTTTATAGCAAAAAAAAATGCATGTTTTTTTTTTTTTAAATCACAACTGAATAATGTTCATTAACATGCTTTAAAACAATGTTAAGGATTAAATATCTCACTCACTCATCTATACCGCTTAATCCTGTATCCAGGGTCAAGGGGGGTCTGGAGCCTATCCCAGGAGACTTAGGGCACAAGGCGGGGTACGCCATGGACAGAGTGTCAGTCTATTGCAGGGCACAGACACACATAGATACACTCACACACTACGGCCGATTTGGGAACGCCAATTAACCTAACCTACATGTCTTTGGACTGTGGGAGGAAACCGGAGTACCCGGAGGAAACTCACCAAGCACAGGGACAACATTCAAACTCCACGCACATAGAAACGGGAATCGAACCTGGCCAGGAATCGAACCCAGACCCTAGAGGTGCAAGGCGACAGTGCTAACCGCTAAATCACCATGACGCCGGATTAAATATCGCAATTCTGTTAAAAGATTAGGAAGACGAGATATTTATCAACGGATATTTACTCCAATTGAAAATTTAACACATTTCATGTTTTGCTCACTATTGGACAGAGCACAAAACTATCCTGTGCAACTTAACAGTACCTGACTTGTCTCATCTCTTAAAAATCTCTCTATTTTTTTTATTTGCTTAAATTCCTTATACATGATCATTAAATTCTAATTTTAAAAAACTTATTTAATTCAATTACAAATTGAGGATTTAATCATAAAATTATCCATCACAAAACTGAATGAAGTGCTAAAGAATTGAATGAGAGCCTGCAAATGCTGCAATCAGCCATGCTACTGAATGAATTACCTTGATGTAATTAGAATCTACAATCAGCCATGACGATAAGTGGGTATAATGATGATGATTCATGGTGCTAAGATAATGATCTGATCTGGAGCCAGTTTAGGCCACTGAGATAAAACTGAATTCGAAGGCAGGTGTAAAAAAGCCCTGGACAATGATGACTCATTTAAAACCATCAAAGCTCATTGGCACTGAGAAAAAGCACGGCTCATTTCACTCCTTTACATCTCAGTCACATTCCTGCGAACCTTTCACACATGTATCAAACATATTGAATACATAATTTTTGTAATATTCTTTACCTGTGAAAAGGGATTAGAGTGATTTTTGTCATTTGAAAGGCACAAACACATCTGTGACATCATGGGACACTGGACACTTCATGGCAAAATGGAGAGAAAGTTGGGTTTTCGCACATGAATATTATATAATTTGACTCAGATAATTATGGTATTACTAAAAGCATTTGAGGCACCAATAAACTTAAATAACTTTTAAAAAATTACTCTAAAAGATTAATTTATCTCTAAAGCTCTAAAAGTCCATTTTATCATCCTAGAAATATTTCAGAACATTATATTTTCTCCTTACACTAGACTGCTCTGAGCGTAAAGGTAGTGGCATGGTTTCATCATGAGAGGAATTGTCTGATCTTTGCAATCTATGTGACCAGACTAAGAATAACAGCAGTTAAATAGCAGTGAAAAAGAGAGAGAGGTGCTTCAGGAATGGGTCAGATCATGCTGCCTCAGTCTTGAGCATGAGCAAGCATCAGCCTCATCTCATTAATGTGCAAGTGTGGCTGTGCATATCTCAGAGGTATAATATGCACATGATAAGTGATTCACATTGCCAATTTGCATTCACAAATATTACACCATCGGTGCTGTATTGAAGAGATTTTGCTAGATTTATGTTATTGGGATTCTTTATGGAAGAGCATTTGAATTGGATTGAGCACATCTTGCTCAAATGTTATATACTGCATGAGAAGAATACTATTGATGGATTTTAATCCCTTGTTTATCTTTTCATACACATGCTATTTGTTGCTGCATTCGTCCACGTAGCATGTAATAACTTTAACAGTTTTTCATGCACATTGATCAACTGCAGAACAGCATCTGCAAGACCTTTAAGAACTATTATTCTTATCACAGCTGCCTGCCAAAGAAAGATCTTTAGTGTATAAAGGTTACAATGTCTCCTGATTCCTCAGATCTAACCTTTAGGAGACATAAACCACATGGAGGTTGTCAAAAAAAAAAAAAAAACACATATACTCTCAAACACAGAGGATAACTGCATCCTATTCAGACCGGTCTCACCCTCTGACCTCTTATGAGGTAACTGCTCTGTGGTGGACAGCTGGCGAGGCTGCTACTGAATTGAGCTGTAGTCCCTGTAGGATGACAAATGACAGCTCTTCACCACAAAAAAATTAACTCTAAAGCATCACTTCACTCCGTACTGGCCACTTAAGGAAAATGCATTCATGAACCGATCACTACAACACATCAATCAGTTGTAAAATTTAATCATTTGGCTCAAACAAAAAAAACGCCCCATATAGAAGCAAATCAATTCAAGTTAGCAAATATTGAAGGAAAATGATTATTGGTTATTATTTATTTGAAATAAGAATACTATCATTACTCTTCGGATACCTTGGTAGGTTGTATGACAGTGTCATATAGTATTAATTAGGTTGTCCAGCCAAAACACAACATTGGGACAATGTATATAATAATGTGTATATAATAATGTGTACATGATAAATTACATCATATGGAGATAACACAAAACCAGTGCAAAGAGCAAGAGTCTACCTGTGCTAGAGTCAAATGAGAAATATTGATAGGGTGGTGAAAAACTATTTTCTCAACTGCTTTGGCTCATTTTCAACAGTAGGCTTGTCACTTCTCACACCACATTTTGCAATTATCAGTATGTTAAGTATGCTACAGCAAAATGTATAAAAAAATTCCTTTTATTATATTTTTGTCATCCTGTTAGTCAAAGGCACCAAAATGAATGAGTCATGGTATACTCAGATTTAACGTTTGCAGTCAAAATTTAATTGAAAAAGTTTCAATCTTTCAGAAAATGTTGATATTGCAATGTTTTCAAACTGAAAAGTCTAAGTGTCAACTCATTAAAATGTATAAGCATTCAAAGGATTGAAATATTGATTTCGCTGCAAAAAGTAACTTTTTATAGAAGAGGAACTTTTATATACTATAATAAATAAAAGTACTATATTTGCCCCCATCTGGTTTTTATGTGCCTATTTGTCAGACTTAAATGTCTGACAAATGATTATGATATATTACACAAAGATAACCTCATTAAATGTAAATGCAGTTTTTAAACTTCATTCATTACAGGGAAAAAGCTGTCCAAACCTCTGTGACCCTGTGTAAAAATTCTATTTTAATTACTTAAACTGCACTCAAGCTTTTGCTATAACTGACAAGGAGTCTTTAACATCACTGTGGAGAAATTTCGGTCCACTCTTCTTTGTAGAATTATTTTAGCCACATTGGAGGGATTTCATGCATGAACTCCCTGTTTAAGATCATCATTAAATCCGGACTTTGAATATTCCACTCCAAAACCTTTTTTTTTTAAACCATTGTCTTTCTGCATAATCCAAGTGTTTGTTGAGGCCACAAACTGATGGCCGGACATTCTCCTTCAGGATTTTTGCGTACAGCACAGAATTCATGGTTACATCAATTATGGCAAGTTGTCCATGATGTTATTTGTATGAAACACTTAGTTAGTTAGTTTTATGTGAGATGTAACAGTATGCACACTTTCCAAAATGTTTAACTTTTGTCTCATCAGTCTCTTATTGTTGAATCATGAACACTGACCTTAACTGAGGCAAGTGAGGCCTGCAGTTCTTTGGATATTATGTTTTTTTTATTTTATTTTATTTTATTTTTATGAGCTCCTGGATGTGTCCTTGTTGTGCTCTTGTAGTAATTTTGGTAGGCCAGCCACTCCTGGGAAGGTTCACCACTGTTCCAAGTTTTCTCTCCATTTGTGGATAGCAGCTCTCACTGTGGTTTGCTGGAGTCTCAAAGCTTTTGAAATGGGTTGATAAGACTTTCCAGACTGATATACATGACACATGACTGATATATCAATCATTTTTTTCTCATCTCTTCTTAAATTTCTTTAAATTGTTTTGCTTTAAAATTGGTCAGACAGATTTCATTCAAGTGATTTCTTGATTCAACTTGTCTGGCAGTAATCAGGCCTGGATGTGGCAAGTGACATTTAACTCAGCTTTCCAAAAATCACTGTTTATTCATCATTTAACAAAAAAGGGGGTACTTTTTTACATAGGACTAGGTAGGTTTGGACAGCTTTTTTCACTCACTCATCTTCTATACCGCCTTATCCTGTATTCAGGGTCAGGGGGGCTTGGAGCCTATCCCAAGAGGCTTAAGGTACACCCTGGAAAGGGTGCCAATCCATCGCAGGGCACACACATACACACACTACGGACAATTTTGGAAACAACAATTAACCTGATCTGCATGTCTTTGGGCTACCGGAGTACCTGGAGGAAACATGGAGGAAACCCACCAAGCACTGTGTGCAATCTCCATGCAGGAGATTGAGCCGACAGGAATTGAGCCTGGCCGGGAATCGAACCCGGACCCTGGAGGTGCAAGGCGACAGTGCTAACCACTCCACCACCGTGCCGCCTACAAAAGAGATGAAATATTGGAGTGTGCGACTTGTTTTGGCCAGGCAGTGTATAGACTGTTGGCTCACACTTCAGGCTATTTTCTGCGGCTGACCAATTTATCTCTGCCATGGATGAGCTGCATCATTTCGGGTCTTGTTACATATGTCATGCAGATCCATCAAATCTTCTTGCCTTCACGGTAAACAAGCCAAATACTTTTATTCAGTCATTACACATTTTCAAAAATATAAATTTACTACAGACGAAGCAGAAAGGAACCATCAGACCATTGTTATCACACTATCACACTATCAATGTGCACCTTATTTCTAATAGTAATCCATTAGACTATTCACATTTCTCATTCTGTGGTTGAAAAATACTCAAGGAAGAAAATTTCACAACATGAGTTAGGGTTTGTACACTTGTGCTGCATATACTGTGTGTATGTATATGGTTGTGTGTGTACAGTGCTGGTTATTACTTTCAAAACAGTTAATCGAATGCTGAACCTAATGTCTTTAAAGAGGTCTTATGCACATTCAAGGGCACAATAAAGCTGCAACATCATAAAGGAAACTGCATACTGGTTACTACAGCAGATGAAACATTAAAGTTGAAATAAATGCTTCCTATAGAGAGACCTATGAGCTTCCTAGTGGAACATGTGATGAAACTAAGTATGTAAATCTGTGCATAAAAACCTCATTAATACATCACACCTCTTGTGAAACATATCCACCTGGAAATGTTAAAGCATCCGGCTTCTTTTGCAGAATCCCTCATCTGCCATTTCTAGAGTATATATTCATTGTTTTTTAAAACGACTAAGCCATTCATTTAAGAATCCATTCAGTCACACAGTTTGCTTAAATGTGCTTCCTGATGATGCAGCCCGGTTTTACTTCTGCATTCACTGAAGCGCTTGAAATCTCTAGCGCTGCTCCAGTAAGCCTCATTGATCTTGGCCAAAACAGATGTGTGCAACTAAGTTACTCGATCAAGTGATCAAAAAGAATGGTTTTTAATCACTGGATGGATGGTTTATGCAGGATACAGTGTGTGAATACTAACAAGGTCGTGAGCATTCTTCCGTTCACAGGGTTATTTTTATCAATAGTGCTGAAGCATCTCAGAATTACCAGAAAATATTGTCATTTTCAGAAAAATGCTTACCCGCTGTCATGCATACCACATGGAATGTGGCAGAAGTTAGGACAAGCACATGTGTGGACATATTTCTCTCTGCAAAGAGAGATTAGAATAACAAAGGTCTCCCAGCAAGGTTTGGACATATTGGTGCAACATTTTTAGGAACCCTGAAATGGATGAATAGCTGCATGGTGGTATTATACTGTACATCACTCATTATCATAGCACACATAATCTCAAGTGATGATAAGGAGTAATCTCTATTTCTGCAAAAAGGCATGAAATAAAAATAAAATAATAATAATAATAATAATAATAATAAACAGGATGGGTGCTGCTAGAAATTCTGGCACCTAAAGCCTACTATGCATGGCCCCCAACCTACACGAAGCTACATTATTAAATGATTAACTTCTATTTTGTAGCCTAGTGGCTGTTGTGTAAAATAAATACACTATAGGTATGAAACAGAACAGATTTAAATAGGCAGCATAAATTACAGTATGTTAGCTTTCTTGAAGTTCCACATAAGAATTTGTTGCTTTATTTAAAATTTAACTCCTTTTATGAGAGAATAAGGATCGGTTCACGGTCACATCTATATATAAATAAAAGGAAGATTTTATCTGAACTTTTGTCCGAACTCACTTTTTCAATGATATCTCCATGTTTCATACATTGAAGGACCCTCAGAAAAAATGTGTCCGATATGTACTGTACGTCTTACCATATGTCTGTATGTATGCATGTCCGTTCATCCGATTTTGTCACAGCATCATGGAAAACAGCCTAAACAGAATTTAATGACACTTTGCCAGTCCTTTGGAATTTGACTAAAGTTAACATACTGTAAATAATGCAAAATGGAAGAGACATCAAAGCATCTAGCGGGTTTATTTTACTCATTCAGCGCCTTTCCTCCTCGAGGTGGCTGTGGTTATATGGTGTAATACAAGAAGACACAGAAACCACCATAATGCACCAAATCTGGCACATTCCTACACACACACACACACACAACAGCATGACTCATCTTGGCTTACTCCAAAGCATACTGTGAAAATAGTGCATACCGTACACTATGAAACTGAACCATGAGCCATAAATTCAATCAAAATGTTGAGTAGAAAGGATGTTGTAACCAAGTATATGGCACATTAGGTCACAGTTTTTGCCGCACAATCAACATTAGGTTATGCGGAGAGTTCTGCCGTACAGAAAAACAGGCAGACATGTATGTGAGCTTGAAATAACAATATCACATTGTATATTGTTACGACTGATCACATTGACCTTGAGCAGCTTTAACCTTTTAAGTATTTCTAATGTGATCGATGGGTCGATCTTTTTATCTAATTTATCAATATTTCCTATCCCACAGACTAGCTACTAAGTGTGCTTTGGGAAGCAGTATAAACCATTACAGCAACAACAACAAAAAAGTGATTGCACAGGCATACTCAATGATAATATTTCAGTGATCGATTTCCTATCACTCATTTACACATTAAATTTTTCATGTCACTGTGTGGGTTAATTAACTTAATTATTGCCCTTATTCTGGTTTGTGAACTGACTGGGAAGGTCCCTCACTCAGAAGTATAAGAGGGGAAGAAGGTGGCTATGTTTCCCCACTGGAAGCCAACTGCAGGTGAGCAGGAAAAAAAGCAAACATCTAACTATATACTGTACAGCAATGCAACGAGTTAAATCAATCACAAAGTGGTAGTGCTACCAATACTACTGTAAATATATACTGTATTCTACAGTTTCACAAGCATATTGTGTTCCTATGTTGTGTGTGAAATCGTTAAGAATAATGATTCAGACTTCCGGTTCTGGGCGCGGATGGAGTAGACGTGTCTATCTCGTGGTCCCTGTGCAAACTAATTTTTTTGCTTGAATTTTCAAATCCTCCACCAGTTATCTTTAAGATATTTGACTATGAACATGCTTAATGTTTAAGGAGATTAAAAATGGCATTGAAGTCGACTAAGCAAGTGAAAAAAGACTCCGTCAAAGACGATAAACTCACACCACATGCAGAGTTTAGCATGGCGGCCTTAACTAGCCTTCTGGAAGAATAATGATTCTACACCCCACCCAAGGGGAAATGTTTCATTCTAGATTCTTAATTGAGGTGTTTAATGTCCTAATGCTCGCCGAATAAAAATAAATATATAAATAAAAAAAGGTCAAAGCCATTAGGTGGCAAAAGTAGGAGAAAAAAGGGAGAAATTATAAAGAGAACAGCTGCATATCTTTATGAGTATAATATGCAGTTAGGCAGGTAACACTCATGTTTGTTAACCTACCTTGCTGTGTTGCTAGCTTACATAATATTGGATATTATTTCATGTCCAGTGTTTTATATGATAACATTAGGCAAGGGTTTTTTTTTTTTTTCTGGGACGCTGAAGAGGAGTTTGCCATGCACACTAGAGACACTGCCCGAGGGAGAAACTGAGGTGACACAGCATTAGTAGCAGAAGTGTGAAAGCATACAATGATTCTACAGCGCTGTAGATTAATATTAGATTAATAAGTTTAATATTTATTAACCACTCGGCATGCTACCAGTATGCTGCTAGCTAAATTGTTTTTCGATTGTTTTGGTCTGTGACATAGTATGTCAACTGGGAAGATGGTACTATCAAGCTAAAAGGGGGCATATTGCTACCTATTGTAGTAGAGTTGGACATACTTTGGGTAATAAATCAATCCCCCTCCTGTGCCTGTATAATGGGACAATGACAGTAGTGCAATTAAATGCCTAGTCGAGCGATAACCATTGCTCCTCTTAACTGTGCACATATCTCAATGACAAGGTGATGACTTTCCTAATGGCTCTGGACTTGGCAAGGAAACATGTAAACAATTATACTCGAGTTAGTGTTAGTATTAGTTCTAATGGAAACTTCCCTGGTTCACCTCCAGTTGTTGTTGAACATTAGATTCAGTTATATACAAAAGGATTGCATTTTAGGATTACATTCCAGTTTAATTCTGTTCAATGTCAAAGTTTCAGATTTGCTGTTGTCTGCGTTTATGTTTTTGGTCAAAAATAACAGCCAACTTTGCTTTGTCCGTCACTCAACTGGCAATCTGGCCAGTTAGTTACAAGTAGAAGTAGACTGCACAGGGAGCACACTTTAAACTACACTGTGGAACAGACCGCAGCAATCTATTGCTCTTCCTGTGATTGTAAAGACCCAAATTTCTCATACCCAAGTTTTATTGACCTGAATTTTAATACGCAAATTTTTGCAGCCTGAATTTGTGAGGATGGAAAATAAAATTATTTTTAACAATAACATTTATTTTTGAACAGTCATTTAATTTAGTAAGGTCAGTAACTTTGCATTGAGTTTTAAATGCTTGAATTACATTTCATTAGAAATATACAACAATAAATTGCAGTGCTAAAAATCATTGCAAATGCTTCAATCAAACTACAATGCAGTAAAATCCAAATATTTTTTATTGTAATAGGTTTTTATTCAATTCATGCAATTCAACATGCTATTTTGCATTAAAGCATTTTGGCACTGTTATACTTCCTTACCCACCAAAAAAAGTTGCTCTTTGGATTTACGAAAGCAAATACTTAAAAGCCTCTAATTGGATAATTACTGCATTGATAAAATAGGTTCAGCTGGCAACAACTTATTATAACTCATGCAATGAGTAGCTTCTTATTTCTTAAACAAAGTTGGAAAATCTATCCCATGAGGGCAAAGTTATAATCTGAAGTTGCTTCAGTTGGTTAGTTCTTGACTCAGCAAGCTGTGTGGCAATAAAATTATGTCAGCTGACTATGTGAATGTAGTGAATGACCAGGTTATACCATCAATAGATTGATGTCCCTATGGCATATTACAGGATGACAATGCAAAGGTTCTACAAGCTTTTTTGACAATGCATAGTGAAAGTGGCTCTGAGAGCATGAGGAATCATTTTCAGCCCTGTGTGTACTGGCCACCACAAAGTCCTGACTTTTACCCCATTGAAAGTCTTTGAGATGTGCTCTCTCTCTCTTACACACACACACATTTATTTATTATTTTTTTTTTTGAGAAAGTAAAAAAAATACATGATTCACTCTGCTGAGCTACAAACCACAAATCCTTGAAATAAAAAAAAAATGCTTGAAATGTTAAATGTAATACAGTGCATCTAGAATATATAAGACTTTCTCTTTTTGAAATCATCTATGAAAAAAAAAGCATGTCCATGATATTCAAATTTTCTTATATGGACTGTTTATATACAGAACTGACCATGTTTTCAAACCCTTTCCAGTTTTCCAAATTTTATGTTTCACACTCACCTTAAAATGGATTCAAATTCTTGTGAATGATGCAACAAGCTTGACACGCCATTCTTTTGGATGTTTCTTCCTGGCAGAATTGTTCAAGCTCAACACATTAGATTAGTGACATTGGTGCACAGCCATTTTCTGGTCTCTCCAGAGATTCTTTATTGGGTTTAGCTCCATGCTCTGGCTGAGCCACTCCAGGACTTTTAAAGAGTTGTCGAGATTATGAAGACCTGTTCATTGCTCCAAATCTCTTCCATTTGAAAAAGATGGAGATTAACATCCTTCCACAGATGGACACATGACACAGTCTTGGAGGTCTTATCTGTAGGTTTACAGAGGTCTAAAGTCTTGCAGGTTCACAGATAATTATGACCTACACTCCCATGAGACTTTATATAGATAGGTGTGAGCCTTTCCTAATTATGTCCAAGCAATACAATTAGACACAGGTGGACTTCAAGTTGTGGAAGCATCTCAGGGAACAATGATGAGCTCTGGTGCATCCTAATCTTAACTGCAAGGGTCATAACTAATAGTCTGAATATGTAAATATGTAAATAAAATTTTTTACATGAACATGGAAATTAGATTTTCCAGTCTTTATTTTTAATAAATTAGCAAAATACTCCAAACTCCATAGTCAGCAGGAATAGCTCCTTTAAGAACAGTTTTTGTCATTTGCAAAACCCACCAAGAACCATGATGAAACTGGCTCTCATGGAAAGCAAGACCAAAACATGCCTCTGCTGTTACCTCTGAGGAGATGTTCACTTTGAGTTACCAGACTTAAAAATCAGTTAAGACAATGGAACTAGAAGGTGTGTGCAAACCTTTGACAGGTAATATTCTGAATTCCCAGTACCAAATCAGAACAAATATCACAGACTGTACTCCACTGTGTGAAACTCAAAAAAAAAAAAAAAAAAGCCTTCTAGTACTGTTTGCGTAACAAATATAGCCCGAGTACCATTCCCAGATGCATTCTTGATCTGCCACCTCATCTGCTTCTTACAAAAAAAGAATGACATCACCGTCTAGTGGACAAAATGTGAATTAGCCATCATGTCAGTCCCATTTGGTTGAGAATTATCTGCTCTCTCACTATTAAATAAATCTTTAAAATGCAAAAAGGATTTATATTTGTCATTAGATAATCATGTCTGACTGAACCAGATTTTTGACACAGGATCATTAAATGACATTATATTGTATCATATGTGTACTATGTGTCGAAAATTCCACACTTAGGTTTATACTTGGCAATGGTGTTATACTCTAAGCATGACACTGATTTATTACTGTCAGTTTGGTAGTCAGTTTTGCTGAAGAAAACTACTGAGTAGTTTTCTTCAGGTTTTCTGGTTTCCTCTCACTGTCCAAATCATGCAGGTGATGAGTGTGTGGATGCATGCATGGATGGTGCCAGGCAATGAACTGGCATGCCAACCTGGGTAAGGTCTCTCATCTTGTGCTTGATGTTACTGGAATAGGCTATGAATTGTCACCACTCTAACCAGGAGAAAGCAGCGACATACAATATATGATCAGAATTAGCACTGTCAACGTAAGAAACAGTATGAATGAAGGAGTGTGTGCATGTGTGTAATATTTTCATGATTAATTAACACTTGTAATATTGTTATATTCCCAAACACCATATATATATATATATATATATATATATATATATATATATATATATATATATATATTTTTTTTTTTTTTTTTTTTTTTTTTTTTTAACAATTTTTAAGACTCTAAAAGTGAATTTAATCCATGGACTGTTTGTGTTGATGTTCCATTGATATAAAGAATACATATGTTTGATAAAGATGCTTTCTTTAAATAAAAAATAATGATAAAATATTAGTAAAAAGTTTGTTTATACAATGTTGATAGAATCATATTTTTATCCAACAGATAATGTACCCTTTTACCATAATCCTCTGCTCTGCTCACCAATCTCTCTCTCTCTCCTCTTCCTGTGTGTGTGTGTGTGTGTGTGTGTGTGTGTGTGTGTGTGTGTGTGTCAAACAGGCACACATAACTTCCTGAGGGGAACCACAGCTGGCAGCGTGACCACAGATTGTTATTTATTAGCCTATATTTTCTGTTGACTTTCAAAATGTTTTTCTAACTGAACATTCATCTATCTACTGTTTCTACGGTATCTACTACGTATATCTATCTATCTATTGTAGGCTTGTATTAAGTTAATAATTTTAAATATAACTTACGTTTTTATAAGTTGTTATATTTTATATTTTATATTTTTATATTTCCTATATTTTTTTTGTGTATTTTGTATCTTGTTTTATAGCTAAACTTACTCATATTTTCATTCTGTTTCACTATTTATTTCCTTATTTCTTGTGAATTGTTTTTAAGGTCTCAAACTTACTATTATTTTTATTTTATTTCACTATGTATTTCCTTTTTTCTTGTCATTTTTTACGGTCACGGGCGTATAAGCATTTCACTGCATATCATACTGTGTATGACTGTGTATGTGACAAAGAAAATTTGAATTTGAATAAGGTTCTTTCTGGATTTTTTTCTCTAATTAACCAACTCCGAAAATAACTGATAATTTATTTCATATACAAGTCCTGCTGTCCTAATAAGACTTTTGAAAGTATCAGTACCGCGATACTGTTGGAATTGGATGGGAACAGAAAGTCAGTAGTATCGTCTATCCGTTGCGCATGCGCATTGTTTCCTCTTCCTTCTACCCCTCCTCTTAGCAACAGAGCAGCAGCAAAGATGGCTGCCTCCAGTAACGCCGAGCGCTCTCCTGAGAGGTCGGCGCCGCTGAAGACGCCGAAAACCGAGCTCCCATCTCCCGAATCGGACGAGCTGAGCGATGGCAACCAGTACTACTCTGACCCATCCGCCCCCAGCAGGGTGTCCTCTCTGAATGTGTCCATATCAACGCTGGGGGCTGGAGGCGGCCCGGCCTCTGCCTCTAACAACAACAGCGGCAGCGTCGCTGGCGGCGGCTTCACCGTGTGTCGCGGCATGTCATGGACTCCCTCCGAAACCAACGCGCTCATCGCCGTGTGGGGTAACGAGCGACTCGCGGAGGCCCGCATGCAGCAGCTGGAAGTTGCAGGGACGGTGTTTTCCGGCAAGGCGCCCGGACCGGCCATGTATGAGCGAGTTTCCAGAGCGTTGTCAGAGCTCGGGTATGACAGGACTCCGTCTCAGTGCAGGGAGAGGATGAAGGTAATGTCAACCAGTGGAAAAGCAAAATGCAGTCTTAACATGACTGGAGTTCCTGACCGATCGTCGTTGCTGACTTTCATTTATTATTGATCCATGACCTACTGATAAACCCTGGAATATACAAATACACTTGTGCTACCATTAACAAAAATCTCTCTCAATTGAATGCAAATACCCGATAACCTGCTGCAGTGAGCATTATGATGTGTAAGTTACCTGGTGTTGTTTATGCAGACTATGTCTGCTTATTTAGCACTTTAGAGTAGCATGTGTCTTCTTGATTGTGGTCTGTGTCATCTAAGTTTGATGCTTCATTTTTTTTGTAAGCTCTGAAAGTCAAAACACAATGTTGTATCTCAGTCTTCTTTCCTTCGGGATTAATAAAGTATCTATCTATCTATCTATCTATCTATCTATACTTTTCCCAACGAGACAAGCAATGCAGGTGCTTTCACATAATGCAATAATTCCTGGTCGTCTGTTTTAGTTTATTGAAATCAAAACACAACATGTCAGTCTATATTCAACAAGTTATGCACTGGTTTCAGACTTATCTCCACCCTTACAAAGTAGATCATTTCTTCTTTTTTTTTATTCAGTTGTGGAGAAATGACCAACACTGGGTCTTTTCTTGTAATATCTAGCAAGCTTATAGACAATTGTGGAGGGATCCTGGTACACAACTCCATACAGAACATTTTAGTCTACTTTATATTCTTAGGTGAGATTTCCACCTTAAATTCAGACTGATAGTTTTTTAATAGGGTTCAGTTCTATAAACTGAGATGATCGTAGAGTTTGTGTTACTTTAATAATTTCTACATTGGTTTGAATTTGGTATGTTTGGCTTATCGTCCTGTAAAAAACAGCATTATAGTCCATTATTAATTTCTGAAGAGAAGCAACCGGATTTTCGTATAAAATATTAAAAGAGCCTTCTAAGCACCTGCCTCAAAGGGTTTTTACATCAGGTTTCAGGGGATTTTGCTTGTATTGCTTCCCTTTTTGTTGCCACACATGCTGATGGTGTGCATAACTAAAACGGCTGTGGTTTCAGTTTTTGGTTACAGCTGACCACAACATGGTGTTAATTCTAATGATGCTTTGTGAAGTTCAGATTGTCAGGAAGGGCTTCCTACTTGCAGTGTTACCACAACATGTTGTTTGAAAAGTGGCATTTAACATTGTGACATTCACAAGAATTAGTATAAGCATGCAATTTGCACTCTTGGGTTTATTTGTTAATTCATTTTCATTCAGGTAATCCTGTGTATGGTCACAGGGGGTATGGGGCCTGTTTTCTGGGAGCTCAGGGTAAGGACAAGGCAGAGGGCACACTGGATTGGGTGCCAGTGTCAGTTTTATGAGCGCAATTGTGCTACATGATATTTTACCCGCTTTTGTACCTTTTTCTAAACCCTTGCCAGGTTTGTGTTGGCCATCAACAACCTGTCTCTTAACCCTAACCTGTCTCTTTTGCATTGGGACACAGGGATTAAACACGTGTGCTCGTATTTTTACTTCAGGGAAACATGATAGAGTTAAAAGTATTCTTTAGATGGTATTGTGATCTTTTAATAGGAAATGTTGTCTTGATTGCTCACAGACTCTACGGCGATGCTACAGCCGCGTAAAAGAGCATGGCATTGGGAAGAGGAAGAGCAGTTACTCCATTGAGCAGCTGGAGAAGGTGTTTGGACAGGGCGGCTGGGACTCTCAGAGCTGCCAGCCCGTGCTGATTAACAGCAGCGGCCTCTATCAGGAGATGGAGTCAGATGGCAGTATGATGGAGGACTACCCTCAAGAGGACTGGTGCAGCCAGGATCTTTCTGCTGCTTTCCAGGAGGGAGAGATTGAAGCTGGTAAGTAAACTGTAATCTGTACACTTTGCAAGACAAGCTGAAAATAAGCTGAACTGCCACAGTACAGGAGTGTGTTTTGAGGTACGAAAAGTACCTTCACTGCAAATTCATGTAGAATAACTCAAACCATGCAGCAGGGACGAATGATTATATACACTGGCACAAGAAATGGTTTGGGATTTTTAGTTTCACATTTTCAAAGTTCAAAGCATTCACTGGCCACTTTATAAGGAACACCTGTCTACCAGCTTATTCATGCAACTCTATCATGCGTGATCGTAGCACAGTGTAATAAATCCTACAGATTCATTTATGCTTCACATCAACACCAGAATGCATAAAGAAATTGGATCTCTATGACTTTAATTGTGGTATGGATATTGTTAATATATGATCTGGGTATTTTGCACACAGTAGTCTCTTGTCTTTAGTCTCTTAAAAAGAAAGGCGTGGAAAGGACAAACATCCAGTGAGCAGCTCTGCAGGCCAAGAAACAGAACAGCAGAGAATGGCTGGTCTAGTTTGATTTGATAGACAAGGTAATTAACAGCTCTTTACACGTGTGCTAACCAGAACAGACTCTCAGAACAGGCTTCACCTTCAGTTGCATTCATTTTGCATACCACTTATCTACTGTGTAGGGCCACGGGGGGGAGGGGGGGGGGGGCTGGAGCCTGTCCAAGGGAGCTCAGGATACAAAGCAGGGCTCAAACTGAATGGGGTGACAATCCATTACACGCGCGCACACACACTTGCGTACACTCCCACTCATACACTACAAGCCATCTGTAAACTTGAGTCAGCTTATAATACATGTTTGGGTTGTCGAGGGAAACCAGAGTAGCCAGCCAGAGAAAACCCTTAAAGAAGCAGGAAAAACATGCAAACTTCATCCACATAGACTAAATTAAAATCTCCACGGAGGTGCAAGGCCAAAAAAAATGGCGCTCGATTACAATCATTGTTTTGATATGCTTTTGCAATGCCACAACATTTGTTTCAGTCCAGATTTGCATTAATTCCTCTCCAAGACTCTGTATTGATAACGTGAAAGTCGGACTGCTGTATAAAGTCTTCTCAAGCACATCCCAAAATTTGTCAATGAGGTTAAGGTCCGAACTCTGTGGTGGTCAGGTGTGAAAATTGTGTCTCCTGCTTCGCGAATCACTTTTTCCCCAATTTGAGCCTGATGACCCCGGCAGTGTCATCTTGGTACATGTCTGTGCCATCAGGGATAAAAATATAAAAAAAATCCATTGATGTAAAAACCTGGTTATTTAGTATATTCAGGTCTTCAGCTGACCTCATTTTGGGCACATAACACATGACCTGACAAAAAGAAGCAAGCCAAGAAGCCAAAAAGATACAAGAACTACAAGATTGTATGATTGGCAGTAACCGTGATGGGCATCAGCACCTCTTTTTACCCTGATGCATACATCACTCTGGAACAGGGTACATCTGGACTCATCATTCATGGACCACATGACCTTTTTTTCTTGGTGCAGAAATCAGACATTTTTCTGCTGAAACTGAGTAACATCTTTGCCATGAACACAGGATGTGTCTGCTGGGGAGCCTCTCACTTCTTAAACATGCACCATTCAGGGTTAAATAACTTGTTACCGGCTAAACAATATTAATCACTGCAGTTATTATCCAGTGGAAGGCTCTTAACTATTTGATTAGTTAAATTCAGGTGGATTTTTTTTGTTTGTTTGGCTGGGTGGTGCATAAGTGAACCTTATTTTTTTGTAATTTAATACTAAAGTGTAATTGGATAATTGTTCACAAAACTGTGTATCATAATATGTGCTGTATTATAGAAATGTCTTCAAGAATTATGTTTTGATATTTTTGTCATATTCATAACTGCTATTGTCAACTATGAAAATCCACATTGGTGAAATCTTAAAATCATCCTAGTCAATATAAATAGAAATGCTTTTTCATAGACTATGATGATTATGCAAAATTTAACCACTTAAAATGCTATGTTCTCATTTAGTTTACAAAGAGTGTTTCTTTATTACAAAATGTGTGTATATGTACATTATACTGGTGTAACTTTTCTCTATCTTTTGTGTGTTTCACAGAGGAACTCCAACTCCCTAAAAGCAGAGTTGTACAGATAAAATCCGAGCCTTCTGAGCATGCCCAGTAAGTAGTACTAACTGTAAGTCACTTCAGAAGATATTCCTCCAGCCATATTTTTCCCCAGGAATCATACAGGTTCACCAAGTTTTAGGAACTTCACATAAGTTTCCCATATTTTTTCTTCCCAAACCCCTATTGGATGGCTAATTTTCAATGTCTGATTTGTAATCACAACACTAAAATCACATTTTTCTATTTATATTAGATAAGATTATCACTTTCTGATATACAGATACAAATTACAACATGACATGATACCCATGACATTTTTTGTTTAAATCATAGAACTATTAAGCGTGTTGGGTAGACAATTATAATGCTATTAGTAATGAATGCTCTTTTTAGATGTTAGAATTGTCAACTTCTAAATTAAAGACTTAGTATATGACAATACAAAGCATTTACACATTATAGTATACAAACGGTGAACTAGCATAAGAATAGGCAGATGCTTTTAGTGTTTCCCCTTGCCATGCCAATGAGACCCTCACCATGACTACACAACAGGCATTTTTTGTTTTGTTTGTTTTTTTAAAACCCTAATACCATCCAATACAGTGGAGATCAAAACTGGAGAACAACCTTCTGTACAATTTCCTAAATATCATGGTCACTGCTTAGTTCTATTTGAAATG
Source organism: Clarias macrocephalus (assembly GCA_011419295.1). NCBI lineage: Eukaryota > Metazoa > Chordata > Actinopteri > Siluriformes > Clariidae > Clarias > Clarias macrocephalus. Next base: position 74,259 of record JAAGKR010001184.1, read on the forward strand.
ACCTAAACAGGAGTAAAAGAGCAGTCATTTTAAGCATATTTCACAAGTTACATATATATTGAAGCACCGAATAAAAAAACCTCAGTGAGATTTAAAAAAGAACACTAATCAAAATGAGAGAACGCTTTCAGATACTCCCAGTTATTGGTGTTAATCTGGTAACTGGTGCTAAATCTGTTAATTATCTGACAAACCCTATTTAACTGGCAGCCTAATTTACCAGTTTTCACTGATTTTGCAAGATTGTGAGCTGTTCTGAAGTGAATGAAACCCTCAGGCATCAGGTCATCCAGATGAAGGCAAAAAGGATGACCCTTTCAGCCACAGCAAGAGAAGTTGGTCGTTCCAAATCTGTGATTTCTGGAATAATGTATCTTTGCAACATCACAAAACACATTCAAGTCCTCATGTAGGCTAGTACAAGGTAATGTAGAGAACCGGCAAACGGTTCAACCCTGCAGCTGGCATGGCTTGGCATGTCAGTGTTGAACAGAGTAATGATCTGTCTCACCAGTTTAATAGAATTTGGACTGAAAGCCCACTCTGCGGTGACCAAACGCTAGACTAACCTTTGCTGAGGAGCGTGTTGTGTGGACAGAGGAGAACTGTTTAAAGCATGAAAGCAAGTTTAATTTATTTGGGTCAGATGGGGAACGTTATATTTGTTGACAAACTGGGGAAAGTCTGAACCCAAACTGTTTAAAGAAGTCAGTGAAAGATGGAGGGGAAGCGTCATCATTTGGGGGATGTTTTCTGTGGCAGGAGTTGGTCCACTTATACAGCTACATGGTAGAGTGAATGCAAATGTTTATCAGACCCTTCTTTGGCAACATGCAGTTCCTTCCCTGCATTCAGCCAGCAATTTTCATGCACAACAATGCCACCTGGCACACAGCAAAATGGGTAAAACAGTTCCTTGAACCAAAAACATAAATAATGAAATGGTCAGCCGAGTGTCCTGATCTAAACCCAATAGAAAACCTCCCTACAAACCCAAGAAACCCACTACAGTCATCAAACTGTAGAAGACACTGGAAGTAGAGTGGACCAAAAACACACTAGAGCAGTGCGAGAGACTAGATATCCTGTGGCTGCAAATTTTTGTTGTAATTTTTCTCCGTGCTACAATCATGACTGTTCTCTAATTTTGATCCTTGTGTTTTCTACAAAATAAAGTTATTTTTTATTTTTTTATTTTTTTATTGAAGTTCCATGGTTATTTTGTAAAACCCTGTTCTATTAGTCCGGTATAGCCACCACAAACATTTCTACAATTGTTGAGCAATAAGGTTTACATTATTTCTGAAAAATATGTTTATAAATTGTTCTCTAATTTTGATCTCTACTGTAGTGTAACATTCAGAAGTTTAGTAAAGTGGCTCCACTGTAATTCCAAATATCGCCACAAGGTGGAACTTTCTTTTCGTTCTGGTAGACTGTAACTACAGAAGTTTTACTACTATGCTGTTCTGTCTAGCTACCACACTGAACTTTTTCCTTCTGATTAATAAGCAGTGTAGGGTATGATTGCTATGTTCTACAATTCATTGAATGTAGCATTGTGGACAATTGTAATGTTTACAATTGTCTATGTTTAACCCTGTTAGAATAAACCTTTAGATTGGAATTCTCCCTTCAGACATGACTCTCTAAGCTAACTTGATATTTTGGAGCTAATGCTAACTACAGGCTTCGATAAATTTGCTCTATATTTTCTGGACATTCACAGTTTTTTTTTTCCTTGGTATGAACTAGTGAAATGATCTGACAATCTTCGTTCACATTTTATGTAAGTAATGTGAAAATGTAATATCTCCATGTGTTTAGAAATTCGACAGAGAAAATATAGAAATCGTTGTTTTATTAGAGTCTAGAGTTTACTAGAGTCTTTTATTACAGCCTTGCATGACAAAAGTGTAGTGATGTGTAGCCCATTGCATGTGAAAATAAAAGCCAGTCAGGTGTCTTAAATATAAAACAAAACAAAATAAATATAAGCAGCAAACACATTTTATTCTATGTAACGTCGCATGGTTTGCATTATACATAAGTAATTTAAATTAAAACTTATAATTAAATTTAATATTTTATTTATGCAAGTTACCAGAACAGAAAAATGTCTACTGTCCAAAATAAAAAACAAAACATTTTAGCATGTGCCTGAAAAGCATTCAACAGTTTCCTCAGGTATAAAAATATTCCATCATCACCTTTAGATTTTGGTAAATGAAAAATGATTAAAAACAAAGAAATATGTAAAAGAAAAAAGAAAGCCTTTTGCGAGTATATCTTTGTCTTTTATTTGCAGCATGGCTGAAAGATGTTTTGCTTAGTTTTTTTAATCCAATATCATATTGTGATTTCCTGCAGGCGTCAGGAAGTGATGCAGAACGTGATACGCATACTGGAATCGGTGGACGTCAAATGGGAGCACTTCCAGACATGGACAGACTTCTCACGCTTGCACCTCTCCAACAAGTTGGCCATCTTTGGTGTGGGCTACAACACACGGTGGCGAGAGGAAATCCGCTACCACTACGCAGAGATCAGCTCCCAGGTGCCTCTCGGGAAGCGTCTGCGGGAGTACTTCAACCCGGAGAAAACCGAGGGCAGGGAGATCATGACCAAGGTGCAGAAGATGAACTGGAAAAATGTCTACTATAAATTTCTAGACATCACGATCAGTGAAGCGCGATGCTTAGAGCTCCATATGGAGGTGGACTGGATTTCTATTGCACAAACAAGCTCTTCAGGTTACAGCAATGGATCGCAGTACCTGCTTCCGGGAGGCATTCCGAAAACCTACGGCCTCTATGCTATCGGGTACGAGGAGGCTGGAGAGACTGATAGTTTTAGCTTAGAAAACAGTGGTTCTGGTGAACCAAAACAAGAACTTGGTGAGAGTGAGAATAAGCGAAGAAGGACTTCATCCAAAGTAACTTACTGCTACCTCGGCATAGCAGAAGATCGCACTCTTCAGCAATGCCTCTCCCAGCACTTTCAGAGTTCAGGCAAGTGTTGTAGTCACCCCGAGCCTGCCATCACCAGGTTTCTGCAGGAAAACTGTTCCAAGGATGTAGGTTCCTGTTCCGTGTACATTAAATTTATTGAAGTAGAGCTGGACTTTCTCTCAGCTGGATCCCTGGTGGAATGTTTAGAAACAGCTATTGGATACGCCTTGAAGTTCAACAAAAAAGACATCTTGTGACGAAAAAAAAAAATTGTTACTTTGCACCACTGCATTGAAAAGATCTCGACACAGCTCATGTTTCAATCTAGTTATTTCAACCAGCAAAGAATAATTCTAGTGGCGAAACTGAACAGCATCTAGATCTTTTCAGTGTAGTTGTATCAGCAGTTGAACATGTTCAGGAAGGGTTAATGTTCCTCCCTTGCAGTACTGTTAATCAGGGAGCTGAGGATTTGTTTAAGTTAAAATGGCGGACCCAGTGGCATCTAGACGATGCCAAATCTATTTTAAAACTGCCTTTATTTTTTATCATCCTATTAGTGCTTCAAATGATTCAAGTGTATGTGGCGACATGGCACTTTTTAAATTTCCTCTCAAGAGGAGGAAAATGAAAGTTTATTGCTGTAGAGTTCTATATAATATATATTTATGAATATTGATGTTAAGCATTCCAGCATTTTCAGGAACTTGCATTCAGATGTTTTCAGTATATCAGTATTTGTTTATTTGTATATTTTTTTCTTGTGAACTCACGCAGTGTCTTTATGTGTAACTGTTTTCAGATCACAGTATTGTTTACATGAATGGAAGAAAAAAATAAATTAATAAATTGAACGCTATTTATGCTTGTTTATCATTTCCTGTTCATGTCAAATGAAAAAGTTTTACATGATTTTTTATTTAATTTATATATTTAATAAAAACATTTCATTTGTGTAGGACATTTTAGTTCTTCTGTTCGAACCTTGGGGGGAAATGGTCTTCATGAAGCTTGCTTTGTTCATGGGGACATTATGCTTTTAGTTCCTCTTAGTGCCAGTGAAGAGAAATATTAATGTTAAGGATCCATAATCTTTATGGAAACAGTTTGGAGAAGATTCACATAGAAGTATGAAGCTCAGGTGTCTGCATTCTTTTGGCTGTATAGTGTAGGTTAACGCATTTTTTAATGGTTAATTGTATTTGTTCCTTAGTTTAATGTTACAAGAATGAAATGCCACCTTAGTAGTAAAATCACTCAGCTAGACAAGAAGCTCAAGAAACCAATGTTTCCTATTAATAAATTGCTAGACTGCTTCAACAAAAATAGTGTGCCCAAAATCAGCTATAAATTATCCGTTTGTGTTAAATAATAAGTAATAGTCAAATGAATAACATTATTCAGTATTCTCCATCAACCTTAGTCCTAAACTCCTTAGGTTCCCTGGTTTGTATTTTTTTTAATCTACTATAAATATTATTTATGACCATGAGATGGCAGTAGAAACCCAAGAAGCCAGATAAGGTGTTTCATTTCCTGTTAGCAAATGGTAGGGTTACATGCTGGAGTCCTGAATGAAACCTTCATGTGTGATTTGCCATTTTGTTTAAAATGTACCAACGACCTGTCTCAACTACAGATAGTATACAAAATAAATAAATTTGTAATATGTCTTGACCCCAAACATGAATGTGATTCATAAAGAGACTATTATAGACTATTTTGTACTATTATGTGATTATAGTGGAAATGGAGAGATTAGTATAAATTCAGAGGTATGTGTTTTCTGCATTTGCGAAACCCATTAAGCACCATGATGAAAGTGTCTCTAATGAAGACCATCCCAGGAAAGCTAAACCAAAAATCACCAATTAACAGCACCTCAGATTAGAGCCTCTGAATGAGGGCTTTACGGACCATAAGGAGCAGACGCATCTCAATATCAACTGTTCAAAGGAGATTATTGGATGCCTTCAGCATTGGACTGTGTGTATGTGTGTTGCTTTAAACAAACACCATGAGAATGAATCATTCAAACCCAGATTCTGCTTCCTTGTTTCCCCTATTTACTGTATATGAAGGTAATGAGGCACGTTACTCTGAGAAAAGGTTCATTGCTTTGCAAAGGCTTATACTGTGTAATCATTTTACATTATGTAAATTTTTATACCCTTAACACTAGTTTGTGGCTGTCCTATATTAATGTTAAAGATTTAAGTCATGTGGTAATGACTAATAGATGAGCCTTTAAAGGAATTAAGTATAATTAGTTTTCCATACTAATATCCTCTGGACAGACGAGACAAAAAGATGTTTGCTGGAAACCAAATACAGCATATTACCACTAATACTTTTAACAAATCTTAAGGCATGCCAGCAGAGAGGGAACGTTTCTAGACATGACTGGGGATCCTGTTACCAGTAAATAAATAAATAACTTTTATTATTATTTTTTAAATCCTGTAATCCTATACCTATGGCCGAAATTGGGTCATACAGCAAGATGGTGATAAGTGCACTAGCAGACCTTTTTTATTTCTCCTTCTATGGCTTAATGTGTTTGTTACATACTGCTATACAGTATATCCAATAAGGGTGTGCTTTCCTTTTCACATAATCATACTACTCTCAGAAAGAAATCCAAAATATGTTTTTTTTTTTCTGTTCATCTCCCTGGTGGAATCAGGTTATATACAAAAAAAAAAGTTGAACCATTTGACTGTTCTGGAATCGTGGAAGATCCTTTTTTATTCACTATCATTTGGAGCCTAACTGTTACTAGATTACTAGATATGTTTAAAGTAATCCTTTTGGGTAATTTTGGCACTGAGTAAAGAAAGTACATCTACAGTACAGGCAATTCATCCATAGTGATTGTTACCCTTTGACTCTATCTCCACTCTGTCTTTGCTTGAAGTATTACAGGTGATGAGTAGCCACATTTTTTACCTGAGCAGTGAAGCAACAGTATATGTCTCTTTATAACAGCAAACCGGAACTCATCCCTCACTAATAAAGGAGCATCACACCTCATCAGCTTAAACCCTGTTTCTATGGCAACTAGCCAGCCTGGTGTGAAAAAGAGTGAAAGCAGTTCACCTAAAGCCAGGTCTGCATGCTCCTCTTTAGTTCATCAATACTACTGTCTGCTCCATGGCTCTGGAAGAGTACAAGTAAATCAGGAGGTTGATAGAGTTTTGATAGCAGCGTCAGAAGTGAAAATAGCAGACGTGCTGTAATAATACTTACATTTACTACTCATATAAAGTTAATTACAGTGATTAAAATCTTCTTAAATGTGTTTGATGATTTGTTGTAAATTTTAAGAGGCATAAACTTTTTTTTTTCAATTTGGCATAACAACAGTATTTCATTATGTGTATCACATGATGTCACAGCGGTGACATAATCGTTATAGCCATATAATAACAATGTCTTAAAAAGTAAGAAAGCCTACAGTACATCTCAACATGGGCACAGACCTGCAAATTCTATATGAATTAACAGTTAGGAATAAGGCAGCTTCTTTTTTTTTCTTTTTTTTATTTCTGTGCCATATGAACTTGGTGATGATGTTCAAGCACATCACCCTAATTCATATGAGTTTCAAAGTAAAGCAATATACTAAGCACTTTAACCAAATATAAAAAACACTAGATGTAGTATGAGGTGCTAAATTTTAATTAATAAAAATTAAGTTCAATTAATTAAGAATTCTTTTAAATTAAGATAATAACTGCCTTGATTATACAAAATATACTGTATTGCCAATGTATTATAGAAAAAAAAACACTGGGAGTGTGTGTTGAAAAAAATCTCAAACTATTATTGAAGAATTTGTTTTCCTCTTCTAGAAATTTCATCACTTTTCTCGTGCATGAAAATACGAACAAATACAAGTCGTGGTAGTACGCGGCGTTACCTGTTGGAGAGGCGGTACTAGTGACGTCGCAGATCGGGGGCGTGGTTTCTACGCGCAGGTGCAGCTTTTCTGTAGTGCGCTCAGGCAAAGTAACGTTCACTCTTATCAGCTCCGCTAAAGCGTCACGCGAGGGTTTCGAGGTCGAAGTGCAAGGTAAAAAGAAAAAAAAGAAGAAGAAATAAACAAATACTTATACTAGAGCAATAGAAACCAACACACAGTCTGTCTGTTACCGAGAGCGTGGATGAACACTGTTCGCGTCGTCGACTTTTTCCACCGAGGAGTCAAATATATATTTTATTTTTGCTCGCTCACTCCACACAGAGGAGCTGACCTGCTCAGCAGCGCGTAGCTCCCGCGAGCAAAGTTAACACAAAAAGTCGCTGAAAGCAGTTCGTTTATAAATAACGGGGTTTATTTCGGAGGACTCGGAGAAGAAACGAGGACATTGAACAGAAGGAGAAGGACAGGCGGACTTGTGGTGCTGAGACATGGAGAGCCGAACTTGGGAGAAACTTGCCTCTTTGCTGGCTTTGCTGAATTTGCTGTGTCCAGGTAGGTTTTAACCTCTTCTTTAAAATAATAATAATAATAATAATAAATGTCAGACTTTTTGAATACAGGCTTGCATACACTTACTCAGCCAAGCGAAGTACCGTAAGTAAAACAGTAACACACTATAATTAAAATGACCATTTGTGTTAGTGCATATTAAAATGTGGTTTATTTGCCCATAATGTGATTCTGCCACCTTGTCATTTGTTATTTAATTACGCTGAAATATACACTTTTGTTCATTCAGTATGTAACTTTTACCCAGAAAATGCATATAATGTACTATACCTTTAAACCTTAAGAGTATTTAGGTTCCATTTATGTACCTTTTAAAAGGCAAACTACATGCACATTTCCCAGTAAAACATTGATATCAAACAGAGATGGCACTCGGGGTCATTATTCTATAGAGGATGCACCAGGAAAAATCTGTGGCTTGGATGTGAAAAGAAAGAATGAATTTAGTTAATAGTTGTATTATATTTTTTACACTAATGCAATTATTCATGCATTACTTAAACCGATTAACATCAAAACCATGAACATGATAACCACCTTGTTTTTTTGTATGTTCACTTTGTGTTTGGGACATGGCTCCAAAGGGCCTCTGGGTGTGTGCTGTGGTGTCTAGCTCCAGGACGGTGGTAGTGGATACTGGTGCTGTGAGTTGCAGGGTGTGTGGTAGGCACATGAGATACACCGTACTTGTTGTGTCTCTTGGTGCACTTGGTTTTCTGGTGCCTTTCTCTTGTGGACATTGTTGGATTTTTTTTTTTCAGTAATTTCTGGTTCGTTGGCTTTTCTGTGGGATCGGACTAGGCAGGCTACTCTCCTGTCACCAGTTTTATAGTATATAATTTATACTCAAAGTTATTCAATTCACCTTTGCTGGTGTTAATGTTATGGCTGATTATCACAATACAAAAGTGTTGTAGCGTAAGCTTTGCTTTGTGCAAGCCTTGTTTATATTACAGTATATTGTTTTTATCTGAATTAAGTCCAATAGGCTTAAAAACATGTTATGATGTATTCGTTTCTTACATGCAGTACCCAAAGTGGTATTGTGCCGTATTTATTATTAAAGTAAAATAAGGGTAGCTCACTGGCAACAAGTAAAATTACGTATGGGCTATATTTTTTTCTTTATATTTGTTAATTTGTTCAGTTATTAGTACCCACCTTCAAACATATATTTTTGTCATGCTTGAGAGAATCTTTCCTGATGGCAGTGTGCACACCATCATGAAACTCAGTTATCAAAACACAACTGTGTACACATAAACCACAATTCCGTATCACTCAGGTTACATGACAATGGTAAGAAAGAATAACTCAAGGGCTCATCTCCATAACCCGTGGGAATTCATGTGAAGTGTGAAGTTCAAACACTAATTAAAACTCAACTGGTTTAAACAAGCTATTTGTTATTACATGCTATTTTTATAGTTTTACTTTTCTAAAAAACAAATTTATTTTTCTTAATTTTATTTCAAGTAAATGTCATGTGAAATCTGACCTTGGCTTCACGTATTGCTTCTGTTACAGCACACAAACGCACACACAATAACTTAGTAGCTTGCAGGTGTGTCCTCTCTTACACTGTTCTGTTTTTTGGAGCGGAAACAGGGATAATAGCTCCATAAAAGAGAGGAAGGAAGAACAGCGTCACCATGATGATTGTTGAGATGCAGGAAATCTGAAGAATAATGGTCTGCTATTTTAGACTGAAATGTGGAGTAACGGTTTCTCGTGATGGCTCTAGCAAGCCGATGTTGGAAAAGCTTGTTTCATTTTGCTTTCCGTCTTAGAATTTGCCTTCCATTTTGCTTTTAATATCTGAGGTAGGCGAAATTAACCATCTGGTTATTGGAATGTTGCAAGAACCTGAGAATGATGTCACATCACATGTGTGTTGATGTTAATTCAAAGATTATTTTCATATTGATGGAAGGAACATATTAGGTGTGGTCATGTAGAAGTTTGCCCGTTCGATAAGTTTATGGTGTGCGTACACGTGATAAGGAAGGTTTGCCTGCTAGGGTGCTATCTCGTGTTCATTTTACTAACAGCGGCTTGACAGCTGACCAGAGATTTTGTTGACATTAACAACCACATAGCCTCAGACAAACTTAGGTCAAGCAGTGATAACACGTAGGCATCTGACGTCCAGTCCAGTGGCTCTAGGAAATTTTTAATACTTTATTTATTAATTATTATTTTTTTTTTTTTTGGCAAAAATTACTCAGAAGTCTGGTAATGCTACAAGTGAATAACCAATCAGATCATGCATTCAGGCAATCTGGCATCCCCCCCCTCCAAACACATACACACCACACAACACACACACGCAAAACACCCTTGCCCCAGACCCCTTAACGGAAGTGCAAACAGAACACAGGAAATGGGAAATAGGTGGGGACCAGAATATCCCTGCTTTTTTTTTTTTTACCCATCCATGTTTCAGGCAGTTCAAACACATTTTTAGGCATGAATCTTTATGTCACTAAACAGGTATATATTGAGGATGTCATCACAAATTAACGTTTTTACATCTATATGCAATTGATCTGTTACTTTGCAAAACTGTTTGCACTGCCTGAATGCCCAAAGAAGGGGATTTGATATGATGTGGCCTTGATGCCATATTGCTGTCCATAGTCTCCAAACTAAAAATGACACCCAGTCAAAGCTGGACATTTATAAGAGTAAAAACTACCTGTATTTCACTGTATATTACCCCTGTTACAGTAACATACTTATCATCTTGTCATCAAGGTACAAAGGTTTCCCGGTATGTTGAAGCCATGATCAGAATGCCTGCTTTAAGCTTGGAACACTGGTCTTCTAGGAACTCCTTTAACCGCACAAACATGTGCATGTGGTGTGATGGGCAGTTTTTTTTTTTTTTTACTTGAGATTGGTATGCTGAGCAACATAGTGAGTCTGTTTGCTTCCACTGTTTCGATGCAAGTTTCTATTTGGGTGTGAAATGATGGAGTTTTTCATAGTTGACAATGCAGTTAAGATCATTCTGGCCTTCAATGTCAAAATGTTTCTTTAACTCACTGCAGATTAGTAATCTTTTATGCCAGTCAAGGGCAGAGCGCTCTCTCAGTCCTGTGTTGACTTGAATGCTCCTTGTACAATACAAATTGTTTTGTTTATCGTAGTCATACTGTCTTCTTTAAAAAAAATCACAGTGTCAGCACTTTGGTGTTTTGTGAATGTATTACATTTAGTGCATTTAAAACATTTTCCTTTTTTCCAATGTTGGAGAGGCATCCTGTTCTTGCAGTCACACTCTGATTCTTCTTTTCTTGTTGATGATGACCTTCATTGATGTTCTGTTGTGTAGCTGATGTTTTCAAATTTCTTTGCAAATTTTTATTATTTTTTAAATACTTTGTTGATTGCTATATCACATTTTCTTTCTCTTTCAAGTTGTCAGTTTCCCTTACACTTATTTTCACAATGTTAATGTCGTAACCTCTGCTCAGACTGCAGCCCATGAACTGTATTTGGTTTATGGAATATTTAAGTGGCTTACTATTCTGTTGTCAATCACATCTCCAGAAATACCAAAATGCTTGCTCAAGGAGCGCCTAGGCTGTACATCCATGTACCAGCCTCTCCTTATCTATAATTACTTATTTTTTAACATAATATGTACTGGCTCTTGCCCAGGCCTCTTTTGCCAAGAATCCATGCCATGAGTGAAGACAGCTGCTCCTAGGACCTATGCAGTTTCCCCAAATATAGAATCCATTAATACTGCTCCTGTAGACTATCAGAAAAAGTGTTGTTCTGGTGAGCGCAGGTGGCTTGAGTATTTTAAAATGTATATCAGAAAGCATGTCACTAGTTGTTGTAATTCTCCTCCTTTGGTTGTGGATGGCACAAAACAATCAAAAGCTTGCACTTGGGGGGGGGGGGGGGGGGAGTCTTTGGGGTTTGTTATAAATATCGCTTTATATAGAGAATATATCAGTGAAATCTAACATTTGGTTTGAGTCACAATTGTCACACTTCTCAAAGGATTCTAATCTAGGGAGTCCAGCGACAGGAAGTTCCATGTACGGACGTGTATGAGAAGTTTCTCTCTTCCTCTGCCTCTGTGCTCTCTGTCCCTAGAGGAACATGCTCAGTACGAGACAGGGGTCATGAGAAAAGCAGTGGGCTACTTTCCCAAAATTCTTCCTGGTCTTGCCACACATACACACACACACACACACACACACACACACACACACACACACACACACACACACACACACACACACACTTGGGTTATAGCATTTATCTTCTTCCATTTGGAAGCAGTAATTGCGCAGTGGTGATCAGTGCATGTTTATAGTGATTATGAGCAGGATGTTATAATGAGACTGTCCATTCTATCTCACTATTGCTCTGGACAGATTCATCATCACAGCAGAAGCTGATGTGTGGTTGTTTATCATAGACAACAAGAGACACCGCACCTTCTAGCTGGAGCAATAAACAAATGTCACAAAGACATTAGAGAGATACTAAAAATAATAATTAGTAATAATAATTAGTGAGGGAGGGCTTTGTTTCAACTGAAGAATTCATCAGAGGGACATATTTTTTTTATCAAAAGAATTTGTATGTAAACCACTTTTAATAAAAAAAAATATTATCTATGAAACTATTCAACTAATAATTCTGTCAGTACATGACATTATATAGAGGCTTAGACAGAAAGCATTGATGTCATGAACGCTGGTAAAACAGGTGAAACATGTAGCATATACGTATTGCAATGCCTTGTGCTCTGCGCGGTTAGAAAAAAACAAATAAAGTGTGCTTCTCATAAGATTTAACACATAGTTTATCTTCAAATGTAAGATATAAACTGAAAACCTCTCAATAGAAACTGTATGAGTAATGTGGGGAAATTGCACTGTGCATCTGTGTTGCTTAAAAATTTAATTTCCAATGAATGACACTATTTTTGATTCACTATATTATGGCACTATTATTAATGATCCCTTTTGCTTTGCATATCATGGTTATGCATGGAGCGTTTTAACAGGCAGTCATGTGGAAAAAAGACATTTTGTCACTCAGATGGAAGCCTGCAGTGCCACTCACAGCAATGTTCACTAGTGTCAACATTCCACTATTTCACTTATCATGAAGCACTCTGCGTAAAGTGGCCAGCCCACAGGCTCAGTGTGTACTAGTTTAATAGAGAGAGATTCAGTTCACCTGTGAATTTGTGTGTGTGTTAAAGCAGAGTGGAGTGCACAGTTATAGCTACCAAGCTGGCTTCTTGCATAATTATACATGCACTTCGGGTCTGAGTTCTGGTCCCTATAACAGTCATTTCAGTCCCATTTTCATTATACGTTATAATTACTGGATCTCAGCCATGACAGTCCTATATTACATCCCAGTGTTTATGAGACCTGTGCCTCAGTTACAAAAGAGTTGAGGAGAGTTCACTGCTCCTCAGAATGCCATTATTTCTCTTGAGGAGTGCAAATGGTTGATGTCACACTTGCATGGGGCAGATTCACACTCCCAGGTGGAATATATGACAGTCAATAGCATCACTTCAATGTTGTAATATTGTGTTGATCCCCCGACAAGTTTTAAATAATCGATGATGATTTCTGCATGACTTGGTGGTGTAAGAGCTCAGGATAATTCAATCAGAAGACTTGGGAGGTCAAATTGTTCCCAAAAATACACAGATTTGTTTATTGGAATAACTGTGATTTCTACAGCTGCTGCCAAAACACACACAATCCATTCTGTCAGTGTCTAAGTGGACAATGTCCTATAAGAGAAATATGGTGCTAAAAAGCATTGATCTTTAAAGCCTGCCTCTGGCACTCAGCTGTGCTTTTACACCCTTATCCGTTTAATGGAAATGGCTAAATACTTCAAACAGCACTATGTTTAAAACTGATTTAATCTTCTTAAAATAATGTTTATTGTACATTTCTGCTTGCCTATTTGTTAAATATGGGCTGAGTATAAATATTAGGCTTTCCTTTATTAGGGCATTGGTGGTTCAGTGGTAGGTTTCTCGCCTACCATGCGGAAGGTTCGGGTTTGATTCCCAGCCAATGCCCAAGCCCAAACCCAGCCCACTGGATGCAGTGCTGGTCCCAAGCCTGGATTTAATGGGAGGGTTGCGTCAGAAAGGGCGTCCGGCGTAAAAAGTTGTGGTGCGGAACAGTTGGTCCACTGTGGCAACCCCTTAACGGGAGCAGCCAAAAGACTAACAACAAAGGCTTTTCTTTATTAGGACATAGTCTGCGAAATTGTCCCTAGAACCATTAATCTATACCAATAAATTATTATTATACAGTGCTCCTGAAATATTTTATGTTATGATAATCAACAATAAAAGAACACAGAATTTTAAATGACACATCATTCTGCTTTACATCACATTTTTGTGCATAGTGATACGTTATTTTACATCACTGTACAAGGTTTGTTGTATTGAAAATTGCATGATGTTTTTTTGCTCAAACAGTGTCATTATTATTTTCATTACTGTAGCCTTTCTAAATCAGTTTTGGCATTCTCCTCTGACCCCTCTCATGAGCAAGGCGTGTATGCACACAGATTTACCATGTGTTGACTGTTGTATGTTTTTTTCACACCATTTTGTATGATATCTACAGACTGTTACGTGTGAAAATCTAAAGAGATCAGCTGAAACACTCAAACGAGATCACCTGGCACCTTCAACTATGCCATGAATTGACGTTTCCCCACCATGTTAATGTTTGAAGATTAATTGGAGCGCTGAACCTGTATCTGCATCATTGTCTGATTAGATGAATGAATGAATGAGTAGGTATTTTTAATAAAGTTAAAGTAAGTGCATATACAGTGTCTGTCTTTGCAGTGACACTATGTATAGGTCAATGTGTTGCATTTTTAAGAGTATTAGTGACCACACAATGTCTTCAAGCACCAAGGCAGGGAAAGTTCAAAGCAGGATCTGTGCGGATTATATCTGGATTTAAAGCAGTTCAGAAATATCGTGGGTGAAAAAAATAATGTAAACCATGTCATCCAACTTCAAATAGGATCTAGTGGTTAACATATTTTTTGTGTTAAATTGTCTTTCTTAACCGGAGCATTTTGTTGTTCTGCAACATTAGAGACTCATTCTGATGTATATTGTATGTAGCTTGTGGCAGGATAATGTTTTTTCCAACTAGTAATTGATACTAAATAACTTATTGGTCCTCTTCCTCTAAATCTCATTGACATTTTGAATGCATGTCTCTTAGTTCATTAGTGACTGATCATTACTGTTATTGATTTTCTCACTTTTGCCCTCCAGCTCTTAAGGCAATGTCTGTTCCTCATCTGACATGGGCTTTTTATTTCTAGCCTTTTTATTTAGATTTAGCATCCATTCTTGGTTGTTTGTAGTAAACTTTCATCATCAGATTTTTTAGATATTCTTACAGCTTCTACGCTACTCGAGGTCTAGGTCAGGTAAATGCACTCCCTATAGTCAATGCTACTGCAGAGATTTAGTTATTTTGTTACACACATTACATACATAGTGAATATTATCTGGAAAGGGTCAGCTACGGTATGAGCAACTTTGTATGAGTTGATTGTGTGTGACACAGGATGCTAGTTTTGTGCCTGAAGCAGGTCCTTGCACTTCTCACTTAGTTTTTTTTTTTCCCAGCGGTTTTGCAAGAGCACATCTTTCACACAGCACACCACTGCTTTTACACTCATTTGGGAGCTATTGCTGAGACCACACAGCAATTTTAGATTGAATTCTCTTTCTGTCACACACATTTCTCACTTTAATGGCGGCTTTGATTCCATTTGTCATTTCCTCATCTTTCCCCCCACTGTGCATGCTCTTCGGTGTCATTTTCCATCTCTGTATGTGTCTTCCCAACATTTCATCATTATGGGAATACCAATAAGTGTCTCCCACCACCGTGCCATTCCATCCTTCTTTTTTTTTTTTTTTGCACTTGCAGTGACATTGATGAAAACAATAATCCTCCAGTCTGCACATGTAGGACTTTCATACAGACCTGCATTAAAGCTGTAAGATCAGTGAGTATTCCCTAGCCGTCACTACCTGTCACTGGTTGTTCATTTCCGCACTGTGATCTGGAATAATCTGCAGGAAACGGCAGCAGGGAGCTCATTTTCTCCTTTCTCATTTAAAAATAGCCCGGCTGTCAGGATCAGACCACTCTTTCTCTCTCCTGACACTATCGATAATTCAGGCCTTAATTACTGTGTTATACATAATTGAGCACTTGATGAAAAATCTGTGAAATGGTTGCTTGAACAGTTTCACCCATAACCTGCTGTAGCTGAGAAATCTGGCAGCAAAGGTGAGGGGTGGCATGTTAATGAGACTGAGAGTCTCCCTGCAAATCGTCTTTGCAGCTGAAATTACTCCCAGTGGAATGTCAGTAGGTCTAATCCTGTATTGGTTTGAAGTGAAATTTGTATTTGACATTTATATATAGTCTCACCACGCACAGGATCGCCTACACTTGCTCATTTGTGCAACTGTCCAATCTTGTGGCAGCAGCATAGTGTATAAAATCATGTAGATATAGGTCCATAGCTTCAGTTAATGTTCACATCAAACATCAAAATGGGTAAACAATATGATCTTTATGACGGCGGCATTACCAGACGAATGGTTTGAATATTTCAGACACTGCTGATCTTCTGGGATTGTTAGGCAAAAACACCTCAGATGAGAATGGCCAGAGTCTTTTGAGCTGAGAGTAAGGTAATTCAAATAATCACTACAGAAGACCACATTGGTTTGCTTTCCTGACAGAAAAGCCTTACCAAAACTATGTAATAGTTATTTTTTCCAATTCACTGTACACTGATATTTTCACTAATGTAACTCTGCTCTTGGTATCTGGGAAAGAAAACAGCAAAAGTTTACTTTTAAAGTAAATTTAAAGATACTTTATGGTATTTGTTACAGTAGCCATTGCATTCCACACTGTAAAAAAAACGGTAAATTTTACGGTAAAAAACTGGCAGCGTTACCAGAATTTTACCGTAAAAAATACGGTAGCACCGTTATTGCACTGTAAAAAAACAAACTGTAAATTTTACGATAAAACGGCAGCTGTGGTTGCCAGAAGTTTACTGTAAAAAATACGGTATCAATGTTTTTGGTTCTACGGGATCGCATTCATTACACTGCATATTTTACGGATTTTAATTGTTCTTTTTTCGAGCCTGGCCCAAGACATTTCCAAGACATAACTGAGTGAACTAATGTGCTTATTAACATAAGGATTGTTTATTTAAATACATGGAAGCCAATCTTTTGCAGTTAAAGACTGCCTGAATGTTACGCCCCGGTCTAGGTCGGGCCGTAACAGGAATGAAAAAGAAAAGAAAAAAAAGGGGGTGAGACCAAAAGTGCGTTTGCTTATTTAAGTGTGTTTATTTACAAAAGGTGAATAAGCAAATCTGTAAGCTTCAGAAGCCGACAAGGCCAAAACAATAAACAAAATGCCCTCTACCTAGTACCAAAGTGAAACAACTAACCTGGACCAAAACTAAAGAAAAAGAAATACAAACTTCTTTCCTTACTCCCTTGCTAACCACAAACCAAAAGAAAATAGGGTGTAAACAAAATGGCGTCGACTCCCTACTAAGCCACTAATTACAAAACTATATACAAATATATACAAAACGTATTTGCAACTGGGCAACCAGAACCAAAGAAGGGCATATACAAAAACGAAGTCAGAAACGTAGCAGAAGGTAATACACAATATAATTTTACAAATAGTCATCGGAAAAACAGTAAGCAAAAACACGGTCTGAAATATTGTGGTCTGAAGGCCTTAAGTATGCCTCTGGGTCTCCTGGACTCCCAATCATCCGGCAGGAGGCGGGACCAACAAAGGACAGGCAGGGCAGCAACCAATAGATTGCAGGCACACTGAAGAGGGTGGGACCTGCAACAACAAGGGAAGATACACCCAT